>QUSF01000067.1:927930-988402 GCA_003676055.1 Chloebia gouldiae | reverse complement strand
CCTCCAGTCTGGGCAGGAATCTTTGAATTCAGACTTTTGGAACCTCTGTGCCGAGGAGGAGCCTCGTGTGCCTCAGCAGTGAGTAGGTGAGGGCTGTGCCTCTGGGTGAGGGTGAGTAACATCAGCAGGTGTCAGAGCGGGGACAGCCCCTGCCCTGCACTCTGTGGGAGCTCACCTGAGGGGCTGGGGGACCTCCCACCCCCAGAGCCAGGTGCTGTCCCTCTCTGGTCTGGCCTGTGGGAGCCCTGCTGCCTGTGCAGTGCTGGGGATGTGAAAGGTCTCACTGCTGGGGGCACCTCATGGGACATCATCTCCACCCCTGTATGAGGGGTTTAGGGTTGTGCCCATCCAGCTGCTGCTTCCTGCCCAGGCTGTGCTGATATGTGCTGCACCAGAGTTGGGGATTCAGTTCTTTGTTAGTTTAGAGCCTTAATGGCTTAAAGGCTTAACATCTGCTGGTATGAACAGGTGTGCTGGGGGTCTCGGGCTGCAATCCCATGTCCAGGGGGAGCTGGAGAAGTCAGAGCAGAGGCCATTGCCTGATGTGCTGAGGCTGAGCCTCCACCCCTCTGCCATGTGCTGTGGGACACAATGGGGCACAGGTGAGGCACCTGGCACCCAGGTGAGGCATGGCCCGAGGGACAGCACGGGAGCACTCACCTGCTGGCATGGAGCCCTGGGCTGGCAGCACTCAGGATTCAGGACATATTTCCCCGTTGCTGGAGGGCTCGTGCTGCATCCTTTGATTGTTTCTCTGTGGTGTCCATGCCGAGGGATTGATCCTTAGAAGCAAAGTTCAGCTGGGCTGTGGCCCTCAGGATGTTTCAGAGCTTGGGAGAGGCAAGGGAAGCCTCATAGGTACCAAGCTGTGCTGTGATTCAGCACAGAAAGGACACCAACCTGTTGGAGCGAGTCCAGAGGAGGCACCAACCTGATCAGAGGGCTGGAGCACTTCTGCTGTGAGAGAATTGGGGTTGTTCAGCCTGGAGAAGAGAGCCTTCAGGGTGACAGAACTGCCCTGAACGGGCCACAAGAAAGATGGACAGAGACTATTTACAAGAGCCTCAAGTGACAGGACAAGGGGGCATGGCTTTACACTGACAGAGGGCAGGGTTAGATGGGATATTTGGGAGAAATTCTTGCCTGTGAGGGTGGGGAGGCCCTGGCACAGAGAAGCTGTGACTGCCCTATCCCTGGAAATGTTCCAGGCCAAGTTGGACGGGGCTTGGAACAACCTGGGCTAGTGAAAAGTCTCTTTACCCATGGCAGGAGGGTGGAAGAGTCTTTAAGGTTCCTCCCAACCCAAATTATTCTGTGACTAGGAATAGGAACAGCCCTGGGGATTGTGCCTGAGCTGCCCACTGAGCTCAGGGGATGTTACCTGTGCAGAGGCTCCAGATGCTCCAGGCAGGTACAGTGTGTGTCTCCTTCCTGCCTGGGAGCTCTTGCTGGACAGACTAGGCTCTGTGTGGCCATTTTCTGTGTGAAACAGGCTGTTTTGGTTAATATTTTTTCATGAGTGTTCAATTCCTGTCAGTGTGTTGTCACACTGCAAACCCCAGTAGCGTAGGCCTGGCAATGTGTGCAGGTAACTTCAACACGTTTGTCTCCAGGTAGGG
Organism: Chloebia gouldiae; assembly: GCA_003676055.1. Lineage (NCBI taxonomy): Eukaryota > Metazoa > Chordata > Aves > Passeriformes > Passeridae > Chloebia > Chloebia gouldiae. The sequence continues at coordinate 986,783 of QUSF01000067.1, read as the reverse complement.
CCAGGTGAGTCACTGCTGAAAGAAACTGCAGCCACACCTCGCTGGGAAGTGGCAGCACGTGTGTGGGTCACACTCTGTGCACAGAGGCCCTGCTGCAGGGGCTTTTGGCATATTGATAGTGTCAGAAGCAATCAATGAGAAATTAAACCTTGTCATACAACCCACTGCTCACCCCTGATGGGGTTTGGGAGGCGAGCACAGCCTGACTGCAGGCACAGACTGGGTCAGGGACTCCTGTGCTGGGGCAGCAGTGCAGCCTCAAGTGCTGCAGCTGCATTTCCAGGCTGCTGCTGTGAGGGTGTTGTGCTGCAATGGGGATTTTTCCTGGTGGATGTGGCCTGTGCTGCAGCACGAATGGGTTAAGCTGAGGTTGGTGTTTATGTAACCAAAGAGGGAACTCCCAGAGATGAGTCCTTGGCTATCTCATGTGTTGATGCATCAGAAGGGCTTGAAGAAAGCCTGGCTTGTTGCTTGCGCCGTAATTATGCACTGGAAGCCTGTGCTTCAGAATTTCCCTGGCTGCTGGGGGGGCAGCCAGGATGGAATTTGCTTTCCCTGATGTGTGACTTGGCCTGTGGAAGCCTTTTTTGTCCCTGAGGAGCTGGAGACTGACCACAGCTGGATGTGGGTGGAGGTAAGGTGTGCTGGGCTCCTGCAGGGGCTCCCAGGTGCTGGCTGTGCCTTGTCCCTGGGATTCAGCTGATCCACAGGTTGGGCTGAGGAGGAGGATCTGCAGTGGGGCGGTTCAGAGGAGTTCCTGTCTCCCAACTTCTAGAGCTCAGCGAGTCCAGACTCCCCTGGGTGCCTTCCAACAGCACAGGGCTGGCCCAGCACCCAGGATTCTTCCTACTCCTGTGGGCAGAGAAACTCTGTGCCTGGTTTTGAGCAAACTTCTCGCTTAGGGAAGAAGTTGAATGAGTCTCCTCTCGGTTCCAAGAACCCTGTGAGTCAGGGCTCTGTTTCGGGAGCAGGCTTCCCTTCCCGGAAGGGCAGCGCAGCGGAACACAGGCTGGACTGAGTCATCCAATGGGCTTTCTTTATATATATTTATATGTATATATTATTACTTCTTTTGGAGAGTGGTTCAACTTCCAGAGCCTTCAGTAGCTTAACATTCCTGCATAAGGAATCTCCCCCATGCTGTGCAGAATGGAGCCCACCCTGATGCCCCCACTCCTCCTCCCCGCATGCCCATGTGAGATGATGAGCAAGGAGCCAGGGAAGGGCTGAGTCTTCCCCTGTGCATTCCACATTATCTTTAGGGATGAAATTGTTCCTGGCTGATGTCGGGAAGGCTGAGCTGGCTGCAGGAGGAGGGACAGCACAGACAGGATGGGCCTATTTTTGTGCTGAAGAACAAAACAAAAGTCCTGTGACTGAAACTTTGAAGGACACTATGTCCAGAAAGTAACTTTTGCCTGTTTAAGGAACAATTAAACGTTAAAATGCACATCAGCTTAATGAAGTACATGCTACCACACATGACTCTCGTGCTCAGTTTACCCCCTAGATCATTCAGTGTGTGGTGTAGGAGGAAGAAGATACAGGTGGGCTGTGGATGAGGGGGCAGAAATTTCACCTTTTGAGAAGAAAGAGAAGCTAGAAAGCCTGTGGATACACTTGGTGGATGACTCTCTTCTCCCTGCTCCCAGGGTGGGATGATGTCTTCTTGGTCTTTGAGGTCTCTGGATCTGAGGTCTCTTGGTGTGAGGTCTCTGAGGACCAGCTGGGACACAAGGGGTGTGTTTTTGACCAAATTTCATCCACTTAATGCAACAGCCTGCTTTCCTTGGGATCTGCCCCGCAAACATTCCCTTTAATCCCCCAGCCAGTGACTCCTCCGCAGGCCTGCCTGATCCAAACTCCGCCTGTTCTCAGGGAAGCTTTTCCAGGGAGAGCAGAGGCTCTGTCCCTGGGCGTGCTGATGACTCGGGTCTGAGCTGTTCCTGGCTGGGTTTGCCCAGGAAGGAGTGAGGCAACACTGGGATGGTTGCTCCTTGCAGTGACACCGACCTGCTGGTGTTCCATGTGGGAAGCTGGGCCGTGCTCCAGCTTTTACCCATTTAATGTTTTGTTCATGGAGATGTTTAGGTCGTGTCCAACAAAGCTTCCCATGAGCCAGGCTTAAATGTGACCTTGGATTAACCATCACTGATAAATACTGCCCACTGTGGTATTTGGGTGGGAAAAGGTGCAGCCTGATGCTGCTCATGTGATTCTATTTTTTAGCTTTATTTTTGCAAACATGAAGGCTGCACAGAGAGGGACAAAAACCTGTGGAGCACCTCTCCAGCTTCATCCCAAGTGCTGCAGCTTTTGGCTTCAGGAGGGAACGCTGAGCAGGAATGCTGCTGCAGTGGGTGGCAGAATGTCTCCATCTGTGGGCTCCAGAGGCAGGTCCCTGGAATGGTGTGAGCTCCTCAAAGGAGCTTCTTCTTAGCACTCCTGAACTTCCAGCAGGTGCTCTGGGACTCTGGCACCTGCTGCTGGTTCCCACTGCCTTATTCACCACAATGAGCTCATCACAGCAGCAGGGTTGAGCACTTGGGGTTCCCAGTCCTCACACAAGAAGTGTAACCACCACTGAGCTTGTGTTGTGCCCTTGGTGCAGGACAAGCCCCCCAAAAGTCCAGTGGGGGCTGGACCAACTGCTCTGGAGCCATGAGTGGTTTCTGTGCTGCTGAGTAATTCTGCTCATGCCCCAAAGGTACCTTTTCCAGCTCCAGCTCTGTGGCTGCTGGACTGCAGGACCTGCTTGTTCCTTATTCTGGGATGAAAAGGGCTTTCCTCATCTCATGTTTTCCATTGTTGTTACACCAGGCACTGGGACATGCAGTAATTCAGGAATTAAACAATTTCCTTAAGCTACATAATTAAAAGGACATTTACGTCCCCAAATTAATTGATTCATAATTCTATTAAAGCCCTAGCTAGCACACTGAGAGGCTTTGGATTGGCTTCTCCAGTGAGATCTTTGATATATCCTGTGGGTCACATCAGAATTAAGTATAAATTTCTGTGCTGGACTTGTAACTTTGTCTGTGTGAGGGACCATTTTTGTTCCAGAGGCAGGACAAGGGAGGAGGGTGGTTTGATTTAGCTTGAGAGGAAGGGATGCATCTATCTACAAACAGGTGGGACTTTCCAGTTCATTTTAATGTCAGGAGGATCAGTCTTGAGAGAGAACCTCTTACATTGCTGCAAGGAACCAGGACAAACCCATGTTTAAAACACTCCATCCCAGGGACAGTGATATCAGATACTGATCTGACCTGAACTCTGTTAACTCCTAGCGTGATACAAACCTGCTGGTGGTGGCAGGGGGTCTCTTGGTGCTCAGTCAGGTGTGTTTGAGATGCTGTTAAGCCCAGGCAGGTGCTGCATGGTGTTGTTTGAAGTGGAGCCCATGTTTGTCCCTGCTCCAAAGGCCAGCCCTGCATCACTTTAGAGATGGGTGACATGGAAGTTTGTCCAGCAGTGCAGGAACTGAACTTCCAAAGCCCAGTTATTCTCTCACCAGGAGCTCCAATCCTTTTCCCAAACAGAGATGTTTGGGGCCATAAAGGTTCAGTGCATCCTGTGCTATCATAATCAGAATAATCCAGAACCACAGCATCAAGTGTATCTCATTTCACATTACAGAGTCCTCGACCTTTTGCCCATCCAGCCTTCTCCAAGGTGACAACTCCTGCCTCCTGAGACGTTGGAAAACCTAGTTTGGAAGAAGAGTAACGATACAGTTGATGCTGAACTACGTGAGTCCTCAGGTTGTTTTGACTGCAGTAGCACCAGTAAGCCAAATTGCACAGTGGGATTATCTCCTAGCTCCTGTGCAGGGGGTTTCTCCAGTGGAAGTGTTACTCACATGTTTCCAGCAGAGGGGCTGATTTGCAAGGAGAGGAATCTGTAGAGAAAGGAGCACGCTGGGGTCAGAACTGTGTCCTGTTCAGCTCACTGGGATGGTGACACTGCTCTGTGGAGGTGTGAAGGTGCTGGAGTCAGGAGTGCAGGGATGCAAAGTCTGCTGCAAGGCTGCTCCCTTTATCTCCTGATCCTGGACAGGTGCTGCTGGATGAATCAATGCAGTGAGATCAGCCTGTGTCCACAGAAAGGGCAGGACTGCCAAGAGTGAACTTCATTCACAGGGAGGTGATTTATCAATCTCTTGCGTGCTGAAACACCTGGGATCTTCTAAAACAAATATGTACAACCCAAAAAAATATTTTCCCCTGTCTGTTGTAGTAACCTCTTAGGGAAGAACTCCTGGGACTGGGTTTGAGTAAGGAAATGGAGCTGTGCTTGGTTCCTCTTCTCACCTACCCCCCAAAGTATCTTTAAAAAGTTAGAGCAGAGACATTGAGTGTGTAGATGTTTGCAAAAATCTTTGAAGCCATTTTCTAAAATCTAGAAATGAAGAGCAGCTGTCCTGGAAACAGTTTCCATTGGCTGGAGCTGATGGATGTGGAGAGCTCACACCACACCTAGCAGCTCACCTGAGAGATGCTTTTCTAGCTGAACTGAAAGAAGACTTTTCTTTAGCTTTAGTCATGAACCTTGAATTTATTTGGCCCTTTAGGTCTTGGCTGTGCAAATTCTCTTTAGAATTCTAAGCAGTAGAAAATGGACATTGAAAATCAGACTTTTTGTACTACCTGAATAAGGAGGAGGTAGTTGGTGGGGATGTGTGGACCTTTAATAAATTCCTAGATGCAAACCATGAGATTCACATCCAATAGTTCAAATGGGGTTTTTTCTATAGTGGTTGTGCAAGAAAACACACATGCTGTCACCAGTGTTGCCTTTCACTGGAATGTCCATTGGAGCATTTAAGTGTGTTAGTTCTAAACACAGCATTGATTCCTGCATGTAGAGGCTGAGGTGACAGGGTTTTATGTGCTGGAGTCCAAATTCCAGCTGCACTGGATGTAGGTAGATGGAGATGTAATAAGGTCAGAGTCTAATGAGGTACAGAGAGAGAGGGGACTTTTTTCAAGGCTAAAAATACATTTTTGAAAAAACATTGTGAACTGAACTGAATTTCACAATAACTATTGTGCTTGTTTTCTATGCCCTTGTTGGGAAAGGTGAAAGACACTGATTTTTGTGGTCAGTTTTGTGCATTCTTGGCTATTTGAGGAACAGACTCGAGCCTCTGAGGGACTCAGTGGGTGGCTGTGATGCCTCATGTGGATCCTTTGTGGAGGAACCCCCAAAGGCTGCAGCAGCAGACACCCATTCACAGAGCTGACTTGGGCATCTTCTTTCAGAGCTTTTGGAATATGTTAATTTGCAAACTTGTTTTTGCTGTAAAACAAGCTTTAATTATCTTGACTTGTTCCCACTATGTCTGTCAAACAACTGTTGTAGGAAATGTCGCCCTGAATAACGAGGCTGATTTATGCCTGAGAACTGCTCTGAGCCTGCAGCCCACCCCTGGTCTGTCAGCAGGGAGCCAGGGCTGTGTGTAGACACACAAGTAGGCAGAGCCACCAGTGCATCTGTAGGTGAGAGCCTTCCAGTAGAAATCAGGGATGACAGGAGAAAATAACTCGGTGGCTCATCAGATGTGATCTCTGTTCTCTTTGAAGAGCCGAGGATGAAGCGGCGAGCATCGGACAGAGGAGCTGGGGAAACATCCGCGAAGGCAAAGGCTCTGTGTGCGGGGATCTCGGGGAATAACGCCAAGAGAGCAGGTCCTTTCATCCTGGGTAAGCTGGCTGCTGGTGGCAAAACTGCAAACAAAAGGCACTGTGGACTGAGGGGAAGCAGGTGTGTAGCTCAGTGTCTTACCTGAGAGCTCAGGTCACTGGATGTGCAGAGCAGCAGCCTGGGAGCTCCTGCAGCTGGCCAAGCTGAGATGTGGGATGCCAGTGCAGCAGGGCAGGCAGGGCTTGGGAGAGAAATATGAGATCTTGATCTTATCCCCATGGGGGATTTGTTTTGGTTTTTGTTTTGGTTTTTGGTTTGGTTTGGGTTTTTTTTAACTCTTAAACTTTGTAAAATACCAAATTTGTTGGATTTTTTTTTTATTAGAGCTCTGAGGCAGTGTTTGACCCTGCTGACCTGGAATGTGTTGTCACATGAGCATGAGGGCAACTTAACAATTCACTAGTGGTCACTCAAAGGCAAGGCCACTCTGCCAGCTCTGGAGAGTTGCTAGAATAGTTGTTGTTTCAGAATTGGTTATATAAACTGTCAAAAATCAAACCAATCACATTGGAAACTGATGGAAGATCAGTTGGAGTTGACTGATTTAAAGTGAGGAGTGGAGACTGTACGTGAACTTGAAATCTGGGCTAATTTGGACACCCCTGAGCCATCCCTGCAGAGGTGGCAGCTGTGTTCCCAGGTGTGGCAGCAACAGTTGCCATGGGTGTAGCTGTGCATGTAAGAGCTGTGTGGTTCAGGCATGCAGAAATCAGGATTTCTGCAAACAGCTGGGCTATGTGTGGGCTTTGATAAATGTTTCTCCAGAGAAAAATGAAACATTATCCTAAAAAAAGGTTTCAGAGTTCAAGACCTTTTTTTTTTTTTGGCTTTAGATTTGTGAAAATGCACTCGAGCTCCTGCAAAAAAGGGAACTTGGTGCAAGCAAACATAACTGGGGACAGCTGATGTAACCTGGGTTAGTCACTGCTGCTGGAGGGAAAACAAGTCTGTTTCTGCTTTGTGCTGTAGGTCCACGTTTAGGTAACTCCCCTGTGCCAAGTATTGTTCAGTGTTTGGCAAGAAAGGACGGGACAGATGACTTTTATCAGCTGAAGGTAAGCAAACTGCAGGCTCCCCAGACCTTCAGGGCTCTCCAGCTCCTGTGCAGAAGCACTTGGGCAGTGAGTGAGTGGTGTGGGCTGAAGCAGTGCAGTGGGACATGGCTGCTGCAGCTCCCCCTTGGCAGGGCCAGATCCATGTCCAGATCAGCCCTGAGATGAGGCCTCTGCTGCTGTGCTGCTCTCCCAGAGCTCTTGGATCTGTACCTGAATGGGGCAGCTCCAGGAGGGAAAAAGCACCTGGGATATTTGCAAACAGCCACTTCTCCATGTTAATGAAGCTGCTGCTGTGGATGGTGCTGATTTCAGACAGGCCTGTGGCAAGGACACAACCATCAGAGCACTTCCACCAGCTGTAAACACATGGGAATGCCAAAAATGAGAGAGGGCTGGGGGCATTTGTGTGCCTCTAGGAACTGTAAAGGCATTTTCCCTTTTCCAAAGATTCTCACCTTAGAAGAAAGAGGTGACAAAGGAATAGAAACCCAGGAGGAGCGACAGGGCAAGATGCTGCTGCACACGGAGTATTCTCTTCTTTCCCTGCTCCACAACCAGGAAGGAGTGGTCCATCATCACGGGCTCTTCCAGGTACACTTGGTCACCATCCAGGCTGGGGCAGTGCCAGGGATTGCTGATGGATTGAGCTGCTTTTGTTTAGTGTACAGTTTGTGCTGACCCTGCTCTTGTGTGTCCAAGTTGCAGCACTCTGAGGTTAACCTCTGCTGCTTCAAACAGGAGCTCTGGAGAGTACAGCAGGATTTTGGGAAATGTGAGAACATTCACAGATGGGACAGGCATTCAGCACCCCCCTTTCAGACAGAACAACAGCTATTTCATTGGCAAATTAATTAGCACCTTTTAGAATTAAATTTGTGCTTTTGGTCTCTGTACTGTTCATAACTTGTTAAAGGGGACAAATAGCCAAGGAAGTGTTCAGCAAGTTAAACCAGTCACTGTGCTGGTCAGTTTTTGTGTGAGTGGATTGTGTTGCTGTGGGTGCCTTTAGGGCTGTTCACTGATGTGAGGGGCTGATAACAATTACTGCTTTGGGTGTTGGTATTGCCTGACTTGCTGGTTACATTTTGCCAACACACTTTTCACTCGAGACCATCTGTACTGAATCTTAAATAAGCCAAATGTCCAGCTCAGCTGTGTCTTGTTTACTGTCATGGAAGAGCTGCTAATTGTGCCCTGAGATTTCTGTTCCTCTTATGAACAGAATGTGTTGGATCCCTCTGTTCCCAGAGGCTGCTCCACTGCAGACCTGTCCTGGGTTCAGCTCAAGGTGTCTGTGTGCATAAAGAGCAATTAGTGCTGATGTGCACACAGAGCTGTACAGTAGAAACTTCCTCTGCCTTCTGCACTCCTCCTCCTCTTGGGAAAAGTTCTTCCTAGTGAGGGTGGGGAGGCCCTGGCACAGGCTGCCCAGAGAAGTTGTTGCTGCCCCATCCCTGGAAGTGTTCAAGGCCAGGTTGGACAGAGCTTGGAGCAACCTGGAATAGTGAAAAGTGTCCCTGCCCATGGTAGGGGATGGAATGAGATGAAACTTAGGGTTCCCTCCAACCCAAACCAGCCTTGGATTCTGTGATTCATTAAGTAGAGCTCCTGTATCTTGCTGAAATCCTGCCTCAGGACACAGACCAAGCACTGTGACTGTATTTTGAGATCACCTCCCAGTTACTGAGTTCTTTATTCTGCCAGGCTCTGTGCATGTGCCCTGGAGCTTCCCTGAGGGTTGCTGCTGTGTTTGCCTCCCCACAGGACCGAGCCTGTGAAATCATAGAAGATCTGGAAGCCAACAGGATGGTCAGAAAGATGAAGAAGCGCATTTGCCTGGTGTTGGACTGTCTCTGTGCTCATGATTTCAGTGACAAAACAGCAGATCTGATCAATCTGCAGCATTATGTCATTAAAGAGAAGAGACTCAGCGAGCGGGAGACCGTGGTGATATTTTATGACGTGGTACGAGTGGTAGAAGCATTACACAAGGTGAGAGCTTGGAAAGAGAGCTCCCTTCCAGTGCTGGGAGGCAGAGTTTTCCCACATTACAAGAGTAGATGCTTCAAAACTTCCTGGGGCAGGCAGTGGCCATGTTACAGGGCATGGATGTTTACAGTGCTCTGCATAAGACCTTGTGCCCCAAGCCCTGAAGTGCATTCCCTTCCCTCCCTGCTCCTCACGTTTCTGGATGATAATGTGGTGTTTGTGGGCTGTGGAGAGGGGCCAGCTGGGCTGTGGGCAGGTCAGCTGAACCACAGCGTGGTAACCTCAGACAGGAGCAGTCAAAGAGGAGAGCAGGGCCTGATCAAACACAGGAAACACAAACTGTTTCCTCGAGAAGCAAAATAAATCAGAGTGTAAAAATTGATTGAGGATCAGAACCTCAAGTTACAAATGTTGAGATCAATGAAGTAGAAAGTATTGTACTAAAAATGGATTCTGCTGATGTTTGACTCGTTCCCCTGTGACACAGGACACCTGACACAGGGCAGTGCAGTGTGGGTCTGGTAAAGGAATGCCCATCAGATTGCTCTGACCAAGCCTGGACACTTCACTTTCAGGTCTCTTGGATACTCTAAGTCTGTCTTTGTGTTCAAAGCAGCAAATTTGCTTGTTCTGTCCTGATCATAATCAAAAGTGAAAGGCACAAAGTACTCAGGGTGAAACCTGACCTGGAACCTTGACCTGGGTTATTTCAGAGTGCAGATGCAATGATTTCTTTTTAATGCTCTTGTGCAAATATGAAATTTATACTTCTACAACAAATAGGCTTTTGCTCATGTAATACTCCTATATTTTTTTACAGAAAAATATTGTGCACAGAGACTTGAAACTAGGAAACATGGTGCTAAACAAAAGGTAAGTGTGCTGGAGAGCTGCTGGCCTAGCAGTAGTCTTGTTTCTTCCTTGAAGCAGATTGCTAATACAAACACAGCCATACAGCACTTGTTGAGTGCTCTTGTGCAGGAGGGTGAGGGAAAGGGAAAGCAGGCTGTGCAAAACCACAAATCCAGCTCAAAGTTATATAAATTAATCTCCAAAAACGAATAGTGTGTAGTTCACTTTTCCTACCCAGCTTAGTGGCCCCTTGTCAGGACTTCTTTTTGGATTCTAACTGCTGAAAACTCAATTTTATAGTAATTCAGTAACCTGCAAGAGAAGTACTGATTTTATATATATTAAAAAGAACCAAAAAAACATGGTGGTTGGTTCTGTTCCCATCACTCACCCTCCATCATGCTAAAGGCATTCCCAGCCCTGCTGGCTGTTCCACAATCACAGCAGTGTTAGATCTGACTGCTGCACTGCTGTGTTTTTGCTAGCAGTGAAATATTGACTTATCTAAACAAAAGCACTTCTGTCCAGTGTGTATTTGTGTATGAAATGGCTCCCTTGTTCCATTGCTGGTTTGACAGGAGCCTCTGGAGCCTGGCAGGTGCTGGATGCTGGTGCAGACCCAGAGGGACCAGCCCAGAGAGGGGCAGGAGCTCAGCAGGACCTCAGGGCAGGGGGTGGTGGCCTGGCTCTGCTTGGTGGCCCTTTGGAGCTGCTCAGTGCCTTGGGGTCTGTGTTCTTTAGCTGGCAGCCTAGTTCAGCCTAGATCCTCTGCTCTCTCCTCCAGGATTACATTACTGACTAAATATTTTGCATTTACTTGAAGAATGAGTGGAATTCATCCTTTTCACACTGTCTGGGTTTCTGTGGAATGAATAAAAAGCAGGAAGGCTGGAGTTCTGCAGGCTTTTGAGTCTACAAAGCTTGCAGGTTTGCTGGGCTCACAGCTTGCTGCTTTCTCCTCCCTGACACTGAGAGGAAATGGGTTTTATCTACAGAGCTTGAACTTCTTGGTTCCCCCCACACACACACAGCTGCTGCTTCTCAGGGCCACCTCTAAGTTGTTTCAAGTTGTTTCTGTAGAGCTGCTTTAAGATAAATCTCTTCTGCTTGCTGCTTTGATTCTCCTCCTTGCTGGAAGAGGCAGACAAAGGTTGGTGCTTCAAAGGATCCATGCAGAACTCCCCTTCTTTTCTGGGCACTGAGTGCAGAGGAGCACCTCACCGATGGAGCTACACCCAGGCCCCCACTAGCAGGGGGAGGTGTTTGAAGCTTTGAACACACTTGCCAGAGTCACTCTTTGTGTTACATCTCTGCTTTTGCTTTTTACTCGGCGTTGGTGAGGGAGAGCTGCAGGCTGTGCAGCAGTGAGTCACGGGGAAGGGTGGGAGAGGCGTAAGAGCCATCTCCATGGAGAGCAGCAGAACCATTTGTTCTGCTCCAGCCCTGCTCACAGAGAGCCAGGGTCCTTCTCAGGGCAGGGAAGGAAGGTAACAACGTGGCACTGCAAGGACCTGGCAGGCACATCCCACCTGGGGCTCCCTCAGACCTCCTTCCCCACAGACATTAAAGCCTCTCAGGTTTCCTCATGAGCCAGTGGAGGAGGAATTGTGTGATTACAGATTAGATCAAATTTCAGGGACTAAATAGAACCAAGCAACTCTGAACATTTTAGTGTCCTATAGAACACTTAGTCTTTTAAATCCTTAACAAATCCTGCAGCTTGTTATTCAGCCAGGGAAGTCTCCTGACAGTTGAAGCTAACACTTCTTAAACACAAGTCTGTCTGTTTTAATAACCAGCTCTTCGTGGCCAACCCACACTTGGTTCTATTTCATTTGTCTGTGAGACTGGCTGGAAATGTTTCTTGGGTATTGTGACTGACTTAATCCATCAGGTTCTATTTGTGAAATACTTTTCAAGAAATCTTCCAGAGAGTGTTTTTGTACTCACACATTTACATTGTAAGTTAAAATCCAAATTATCTGAATGACAGGGAGATTAATGGAACAATAGTTTTGTAATTAGCTCACTTGCACTGGAAAGAATTGTTAATGGGAGCTGGCAGTGCCATAGGGAAGTAGGGGTGAACTAAAAAAGGAATTCTGTGTACCTGCAGTGCTCCCTTTTCTGTGTGAGGTTGTTGGGTGTTGATCAGGCTTTGTGTTGTGCACACCTGTGTATGCAGAGCAGTCCTGTGGGTCAGATGGAGTTGCCACCAGGCTCCTGTGTGGGACTCTTGAGTAACACAGGCATGGTTGTGCTGATCACAACTCCTGCAGCTCCTCTGGAGACTGTAAACACACAGTGCTCAGGGGCCAGGCATGGGGCAGCTTCCACAGGGTGTTTTTCCTTAGCTCCCAGAAAATGCTGTGTGGAGAAGATGGCAGCTGGCAAGTGCAGGGCACAATCAGCAGCTGAAATAAACCTCAGCTTTGTTGACGCTCATGCCCTCGATTGGTCAGGCAGCACCTGGGGCAGATCCTGCAGCTCTGGTGCTGCAGGCTGGGATGCTCCTGGGAGATTGGCCAAGGCTGCAAGATAAGCCAGGTACACCCTGTGCTTACAGCCATGCTGACACAGGCCACCCAGACATTGTCACAGAGCTTTTTACTGCCTGTGAGTGTCTTGCAAGCCTTGCTGGCAGCCATGGAATCCCTCCCCTTTGGGATAGAGTTCATTTTGCAGCTCTGTGTGTCCTCTCCCAGCACTTGAAGCTCCCCAGAAGGCCCCACAGGCACAGGCCCAGTTTTGGAGTCAACTTGCTGTCTGTGCTGCATGGCCCGTGTTCCCTGACCCCCTGTGCTTCTCCCCAGGACTCACCGGATCACCATCACCAACTTCTGCCTGGGGAAGCACCTGGTGAGTGAGGATGACCTGCTGAAGGACCAGCGTGGGAGCCCTGCCTACATCAGCCCAGACGTGCTCAGCGGTAGGAATTCCCCTCGACACTCATTTCCCTCATTTGTGCCTCCTGACAAGAAATAAACCCACCTGTTGTGTTCCCATATGTACCTTCATGAGAGCCTCTTAATTAAGGTCCAGTTAGGAGACTTGGACTGCTCTTCCAGCTGGGAGAGTTGGAGGGGAGGAGCGTGCCTGACTTTTTTCTTAAGACTTGTCTGAACTGCAGAGCTAATTCAAATCTGCCTGTTCCCAAATGAGTCTGACTGCAGACAACGTGTTCTGTTTCCAGTGTCAGAATCCAGTTCCTGAGGCTTTCCTTAAGCTGCAGGTAAAACCCTGGGCCTGAGGGGCAGCCAGTCCAGATCCCACCAGGATGTCAGTGTATTCCAGCTGTGCACTTAAGAGCACCAGTTCCTCCAGCTGCTGTTCACTTCCAGGAGGGAACTAGTGACCTTCTGGGCAGCTTCTGGACCAACTGAGAGGAGTTACTTAAAATTAAAGGAATGATGACAGCAGGCCAGAGCAGTCTGGGCTGGATTTCCTCTCCAGCAGCCTGGCCTGTGCCTTGTCTCTATCAGAGCTTTGAGCAGACTCTGGCTCTAGAACAGAGCAGCTTTCCCTGGTGTCCTCCTGCCTTTTACTGTTCCCAGTGTGTGAGACCATCAGGAACAGCTGTGCTTTCTGTCCAGTTGCTTCAGGAGGTTTCTCTCCATGAGCTCTCATCTCTGCTCTATTCATAAATCTTTGGGACCAGATGGGATCCACCCCAGGGTGATGAGGGAGCTGGCAGATGAGCTTGCCAAGCCGCTTTCCATCATTTACCAGCAGCCCTGGCTAACTGGGGAAGTTCCAGATGACTGGAAGCTGGCCAGTGTGACTTCCATTCACAAGAAGGGTGGAAAGGAATATCCTGGTAATTACAGGCCACTCAGCCTGACCTCAGTACCTGATAAGGTAATGGAACAGTTTATATGGATTTCATCACACAGCACTTACAGGATGGCCAGGGTATCAGACCCAGCCAGCAGGGGTTTAGGGGGGTAGGTCGTGTTTGACCAACCTGGTCTCATTTTTATGACCAAGCTGGATATTAGGAAAAAGATTTTACAGAAAGCCCCATCCCTTTGTGTGTTTAACAAAGCCTGGATGAGGCACTGGGTGCCAGGGTTTAGTTGAGGTGTTGGGGCTGGGTTGGACTCGATCTTGAAGGTCCCTTCCAACCCAGTGATTCTGTGCTCCTGTACCAGCCTTTGAGCAGGCAGGGGTGGTCCCGTTGTCAGTGTAGTGACCCAAGCATCGTTTTGGGAGTTTTTTCCTCTCCTACAGGTGAGCCAGGTTGGTGTTGAAGGCTGCATGTACAGGTGGGACTGTGCATACAAAGCCTCTCCCTCCTGTAGATGCAGATACAAGGCATTAACACATGAGTTAATGTGTTAATTAAGCAACTGTATTGCAGAAATGCCCTCAGAGAGAGCCAATCCTGGAAGATCCAGCCCCAGTGGACTCCCCTCAGGAGGTTTTTTGTCAGGTTTGCAGACAGCAGCAGTAAATGTAGATGAGTTCTTCCATCCTGATCTGCCCAGCAGGTTTGAGGCGCTTCCCTCCCGGCAAGGAAGGGAGCAAAGGCAGGCGAGGAGTTGGATCCTGGGGCCTTTGCAAGCCTTTCCTGTTCTGCAGGATATCCTGAGGCCCTTGTGACCAGATGGATGATAGAAGCCAACTGCTGTGCAGGAGCTTGGAGCAGTTGTGGCTCAAGAGGCTGAAGGAGGCTATGAGGAGCTGCTCCTTTCTGCTCTGGGGTGCTGATCTATCCAGGCCTCCAGCTACCTTCTCATGTTTCTCCTCAGGGCACTCTTGTGATGTAACTGCCCACAGGGCACTGAACAACACTGTCTTGGCTGATCTCTGGCAGTTGAGGCTGCTTGAGACCCTGCAAGGCACAGTCCTGGCTCAGGACTCATCCTGCTCTGCCCAGCCTGTCTCTCACTGCCATTGTGCTGCACCCCAGCTGTGGTGTGTGCCAACAGACCTTCCCATGGGGTCCATCCTGTGCTCTCCCAAAATTGCTCAGTCTACAGGTCCCCTCCAAGTATCAAGGGGGAGGTTACTTGAGGACATTCCAGGTGTCACCAGCACCTTCAGCCTTGGCACATCCGGTGCTCCTGTGCAGGGGGAAGCTGGAACGCCTGAGGAATTAATCATTGTTGTGGGTCTCCAGGAGAAGCTGTCTCTGCTGAGGGATGGCTGCTGAAATGTCACAGCAGGAAAAGTTGGAAGGAGGAGGGAGAGGCGCCTTTTTCTGAGCATATAGAGCAAAGAATAATTAGTACAAATACCAAATGCTGCAGCAGTGACTCACTGTGTGAGTCAGAGGAAGTCTCTCCCTGAGTCCTGTGCTCTGCTCTAGCACTGGGGTTTGATTTTGTGACCCTGTCCATGCTGCTGTGTGCTGATTATTGTGACCAAAGGGGCTTAGAAGCAGCATTTCCATCAGGTGAATCCTCAGGCTGCAGCAGGTTAGGGTTTGTTCAGTATCTTTGTCTAAAAGTGTAGGAAAGCACCTTCTGCACACTCTGTGCCTTTACATCTGGCTTCAGTTCTAGATTCATCCCACAGTCAGAGTCCCTTCTCCATGGGCTCACCTTTATCCTTCCTGGTCTTCTTTCCTGCATCCTCCTTCCCTGTGCTCCCTGCTCCTTAAATTCCCTCCACCTCGCAAGCTGGGTGTCTCTGTGTGAGGGACACTGACCTGGGAAGTCTAGCACAGCAGTTCCAACTACCTGATGCCCTTGGTTCACAGCAGGGATATTCCTGCTCCATAGGGAACAGGAGGACACTTGTGTGGAGATGGAAATGGACAATTTGCTCATTCGCAGAGGATCCGCCTTGGAAAGAGTTTTGGTGTCATGTTATGGGAAGCCTTAAGTGTTTTGGTTAATGCTTAGAAAAAAGGTCCCATGTGGGAGTTACTCAGCACTCCTGCTGTGGGAGGTGAGGGGGGTTGCCAAGGCTGTGCTTTCCAGGATTTTCAAGCTGTGTGTGCCCTCTCCCTGCAGGCCGGCCATACCGTGGGAAGCCCAGCGACATGTGGGCACTGGGGGTGGTGCTCTTCACCATGCTCTACGGCCAGTTCCCCTTCTACGACAGCATACCTCAGGAGCTCTTCCGCAAAATCAAGGCTGCCGAGTACACCATCCCCGAGTGAGTACAGCCTGCCCCTCCAGCCTGGCCACGGGGGCTTACTGGGCCAGCTGGAGCTGGGGGAGCTCCCCTCAGCACCCCAAGGGGCACAGCGGTACAGACAGCAGGCTGTGTGCATTAGACAGCAGGAGCAGGGGACAGTTCGTGGGAAGGAAAGGCAGGCTTAGAGCAGTGGTGGCTCCTTGTAGCTCCCAGCACATCCATCCTGCCACCCTCTGCTCACCCTGTGTTGTCTGTCCCAGGGATGGCCGGGTCTCAGAAAACACTGTGTGCTTGATCCGGAAACTGCTGGTCCTGGACCCGCAGCAGCGGCTGACGGCTTCTGAAGTGCTGGATTCCCTCAGCTCCATCATAGCGTCCTGGTATGTGCAAGGGGAGAGACAGGACATGCTGTCTCTGGCCACAGGCTGTGTTGTTCCAGCTGTGGCTGGCTCACTCACCAGAGGAGAGTCTGGGAACTGCAGTAAGCCTTTAAATCCCATGTGTCCACCACTGTGTGCTGATGGATACAGCTTTACAGCCTGTGCAAATGCTCATGGCAGCCGTGGCCATCCCAGTGGGATCACCCTGGGGCTGGGTGAGGGTGGCTGAGCCAGTGCCATGCTCTGGATCCCAATGCTGTGCTCTCCTCCAGGCAGTCCATGTCCTCACTGAGTGGCCCTTTGCAAGTGGTGCCGGACATAGATGACCAAGTGGCTAATCCCGAAAACCCCCAGGAGGTAGGTTTCCCTGCTTTCCACAGAGCTGGTTTTCCTTGCTGCTGTGCCAATCTGTCTGTGATGGCACCCACCCCCAGCTGGGAAGGGGAGGGCGGGGAGGACGCAGCCGAGTCCCTCACGCTGTGCAGTGGAAGGAAAGGCCGATGCTGCTGGGAGCAGGAGGCGCATCCAGCTGGCCGAGCTGCCAGGAAGTGAGCTCGGCCCGGAGCTGATGAGAGCAGCTCGCTCCTCTCCCAGCACCGCTCACTCCCTCTCCCACAGCTGGGAATGCTGGGAGGAGGCAGCAGTGTTGGCTCTGGCTCCCAGTGAGCTCCGCCATGGGAGCAAACATCCTGTTTTCCTGCCGGTATGTTTCATGCTAGAAGTGTCAGCCATGGCCTGCCTGCCCAGGGACAGCCGTGCAGGATCTGTGACGGTGCCGCAGGGACAGGGGTCAAGCAGCTGCAGCCTCAGTGCTGCCAGGGTTGGGATGAGACCTGTCAGGACAGAGCTGCTGTGGTGGCCAGAGTTGTGTCCTGGTGGCACTGCTAGCTCACGAGAAATCCTGCCTGCATCCCCAGCAGCAGGTCCCTTTCCTGCATTAGGACCCCAGTTATCCCATGGTAGCTCGGGCCCATCAGAGGAGCCGCGGGGCTGCCAGGTGTGGCTGTGACAGGTCAGTCTCTGCAGGTGAAGGTGACGGAGGAGTGCTCCCAGTACGAGTTCGAGAACTACATGAGGCAGCAGCTGCTCTTGGCTGAGGAGAAGAACACCTTGCATGAGGCCAAGAGCTTCCTGCAGAAGCGGCAGTTCGGGAACATCCCTCCGGTGCGGCGCCTGGGCCACGACGCGCAGCCCATGAACCCTTTGGACGCGGCCATCCTGGCCCAGAGGTACCTCCGGAAGTAGCTTCCCATGCCCCAAAAGCACGAGCACCACCCTGCAGTCTGCCCTCACCTCGCCTGCTCCAGCCTACAGCAATACCGGTGTCCCACCATGGGGAATAATGTAGCAATCCCAAGCTCTGTCCAGGGACACGCACTCGCACCCGCTCCGGACGGAGAAGACTTTTGGAAAAGCTAGTTTTGGAAGCAGCAACCTCTTGGCGTCTTCTGGAATCTGTTTTTTAAAATCGAAGCCTAGATGACTAATCTGCTTTTGATCATGACTGTAATCTACCTCTCTTGTCTTTTTAACCATGCTGTTCTCTGGATCGAGCAAAGCCCGTGGGAAAGGAGGAGACTTCCAAGGGTGAAGCTGCTGGCACAGAGCCGTGGCCGTGCAGCGCGGAGCCAGCCCGTGGCGCCCGCTCCGTGTGGTTTGAATAAGCTTGGATTTATCAGGATTTCTCGAAAGGCAGAATTTCTTGAAACCTCCCACTTCCCTTCATCTGCATCCAATCTGTTTCTGTCCTCACGTGCCACCTGCTCTGGCCATGCTGGCCAGTCCTGTGTGAGCGGAGAGCCCGGCCACCGCCTCAGGCTGGAGTTGAGGAGTCGTCGGGGCAGCGCTGCCTGCAGGGATCAGATCCTGTCCCCAGTTCAAAGGTTTTGCAGGACTTGGCCCGCCAGGGCTCCTGCCCCCTCTCCCACCTCTCACTGATTCCTTTTGTTTATAAGGATCTATGATTTAATCTTATTTTTCAGTAGCATATCCCAGGTGCAGTTACAGTTGCATTAATTCTGATTTAGTGTTTCCCCCCTCAGTTGTGGTACAGATGTAATATATGAGTTATAATGTGAAAAGCTTCCCAAAATAATTTGCCTAGAGATAGGAGGGGCTGGCTGAAGTCTCTACTGTATTTGATCCCAGCTTTTCTTGCCATCCCAGCCCAAACCTGGGGCTGCCTCTGCCCTCATGCCAAGGCAGGGGAAGGACATCCTGGTTTGTCACCTGGTGCCGCTGGAAGAGCTTTGGCCTGTGCTGAGAGCAGGAACAATTGTTTCTGAGCCTCATTTATGAACTGGATGCCTGTCTTGCCAGATGAACTGTTCTCACACAGAGCTCCCAGGGCTCCCAGTGCCCTGGCCAGGGCTCCTGCTCAAGGCAGCACCTTCTTCAGCTGTCTCCTTCCCTGCTCCTGGCTGCTCCCAGCCCTGGCATCACCCTCCTGCCAGCCCTGTGAGCAGGGAGGGTTGGAGCTGGGGGGGCTGCCCTGCTTTTTTGGGGCTGCACTGCTCTTGCAGCCCGGTGGGCGTGGGCAGGGAGCGAGTTGCAGATGTTTGTAGCGTGTTGTTGCCTTTTCTTGCCCCATGCTGGGGGAGGAGACGGGGTCTAAGCTGGGCCGCCCCAGCAGTGGCTTTGTGGGGACAGGGGGCTGGACCTGAACCTCCCTGGCCATGTTGGGCATTACGTCCTGCCTGCGCCTCGCCAAGGCCCTGTGGCCAGGCAGGGCCTCGTGAACACTAACACAGACCAGCTCCCTGCACCACCCCAGCTGAGCCAGTAGCCCCAACTCTTTCGCCTTATTTATTTTGAAGATGATGGGTTTGTCCCGTGGGCCCATCACCCCCTGTGCCACCAGCAGCAGGGCAGGGAGCCCCTGAGCACCCCAGCAGGGCCCTGCTCTCTCCTTCTGGTTCTCTCCTGCCTCCTTCCCTGTTTATTTTTACTGTTTTTCCCAATGTTAAAGCAAAAAGCAATATTCTGGGACTCCCTGAGGCTGTATCACACCAGGATCCTGCAGTGGCAGCACCGGTTAATCCACTTGTGCTAAGGCAAACTGGAAGGGGGTGGTGGTGCAGGGGGCATGGGGGCCACAGGGCCACGGCGGGACAGAGCCTGTTGTAAGGAAAAAAAAGAAAAAGAAAAAAAAAAAGAGGAAAAAAATTTGTATAAAGACGTTATTTTTGTACTACATCAGAACTACTCCTGCATGTCGGCAATAAAACTTCATACGACAGCCCGGTGACCCCACAGGGAAGGGGTGGGAGGGATGGGTGGGATGGGGGATTTTGGGGTACTGATGTGCTCTGGGACATGTGCAGGAGTGGGGGGGTGGCTCACAGATCAGCGGCCCTGAGTGCCCCATGGGACCCCCAGCCCTGTCCTGCCCCATGCCCTGAGTCCCACCGAGCCTGTCCCAGGCCAGCCTGGAGTGGCCATGGGGACAGCGGTGGGATCAGAGCCTCGTGTCCCCGAGATCGGCCCCAGCAGCCCGGGCATGTCCCACACCTCGGCCCGCGGGGCTGAGACAGAGACCCCCGCCTGGCCCCCACCTCTGTGGGGCACCAAACCCACGGCGACCGCTGGGGCTGAGCCCCCCAGCCTGGCTTGCCTCGGCTCCGGCCCCGCCAGCGCAGCCTCGGCTGGGCACAGCCGAGCCCGGCCGGGCCGGATGGGCGCTGGACAAGGCTGGGACGGGGCCCGGAGCCGCCCGCGGCCCCGCTCCGGGGCGGTTCCACTGCAGGGCCGAGCGCGGCGTCCCGGGGGAGCGGGACGAGCCCCGGCCCCGCGCCCCGCGCAGCGCCGGCCGGGGCTGCCATTGGCTCCGGCGGGAGCGCTGACCGCCAGCCGCCTCCGAACTATTTCCTGTTGCTGCAGCCTTAATGCTAAACAGACCTTGCTCTCTCTTCCCTCGCTCCAGCCAAAGTGCAGCGGCTCCGCCGCCGCCGCCTTCCCACCCGGTGAGTACCGGCCCCGGGCACCCCGAGGGACCGCGGCCGCCACGGCGGCTGTCGAGGCTCGGTCCCGTCCCGGCTCAGCTGCTCTGGCGCCGGGGGACGCGGGGGCTGAGGGCACGGGGCTCGGTGACACACAGCTCGGGCTGCGGGGACGGAGCGGCTGGTGCCGAGCAGGGGACACGGGGTAATGCTCGGGGACGCAGCACTGAGCAGCTCGGGGCTCGGCTCTTGGGGACCCGCACGGCTCTACAGGCAGCCCGGCGCTCACCAGCACCCCGCCATCGGCGGGGATCCCTGGGGTTCCGGGGTGGGCTGTGCCCCTCCGGCCCCACCGCAGCCCCGTGCCGGGACAGGGGCTGGCCGTGCTGGACAGGGAGGGCACCCGCCCCTCCTAGGGACCCTGCTGGACTTGTTTTGGGGTGTCCCGCTAGAGGGGCTGCCCAGCTCCGGGACGTGCTGCGGCCCCTCAGCTCTGGACCGTCCGGGATGGTTTTGCTGATGTGTCACATTTTCTGCATTTCTTTCCTCATTCCTCCCTCTCTGGAGCCGTTTCTGGGAATGAGCTCGTCCCCTGCCAGAGCCAAATTTTCGCCTGCCATGCCCTGTCCGTTGTCCTGCCTCCCATCCTTCCCACTGCCCTGCTGCCCATCCTTCCTGCTGCCCTGCCTCTCATCCTTGACCGCTGTCCTGTCCTGGTGGCCTTTGCACTGTGCCTGGCCCACGGCAAAGGGCCAAGGCTGGAGCTGGGCTGGAGCAGTGTGGGGGACAGGGACAGGGGCAGGGACTCTGCCCCAGGAGTGTGTGGAGCACACGTGTGTGCCCATGAGCACTGGCAGCCTGGTGCTGCGACCCTGCTCTGCCCCGTGACCCATCCCATGGCCGGGCACGGGACAGAAACCTGGCCCGGTGCCACGGATCCGCCTGATGCCGTGACCAGGAGGAGCCGTATCCGTCCCGGTCCCTCAGGAAGGATGGAGGGCGGTGGGAGTGGGATGGCTCCAGCTCAGCATTTGTGGGGTTCCAGCCCTGGATGGAGCAGCCCTGCCCAGGCACGAACCCCTGCTCAGCTGGAGCCCAGCAAGGAGCCCCTGGGCGCACCCAGGCACGGCCTTGGAAGGGACAGGGCACCTGGGGGATCCCAGCCCCTGCAGGGCGTTGCTCAGCCCGTGTCCTGCAGATGCCCAGCACGTGCCATCCCTGGAGCCGCTGAGATCTGCCGGGCACAGGATGGAGAGTCGCCGGAGGGACATGGAGCTGCTCAGCAACAGCATGGCCGCGTACGCCCACATCCGAGGTGAGCCGGGGCGCGTCTGGGAGGCCACCGCGGAACCCCGGCCGGCGCGGGCAGGTCCCTCACCCCCTCCGTTCCCCCCGCAGCCAACCCGGAGAGCTTCGGGCTCTACTTCGTGCTGGGCGTCTGCTTCGGGCTGGTGCTCACCCTGTGCCTGCTGGTGCTGCGCTTGTCCTGCCGGCCCTCCCCGCGGCCCCCGGCGCGCCCCGGCGACCTCAGCGAGGACGATGAGGACGACGACGAGGACGAGGACGAAGAGGACACCGTCGACCGCGCAGCGTCTGAGTCGCTGCTGCCGGTGACCGAGATCCCGCTGGAGAGCCACGGCCCCGGGGACGGGGCGCTGGCCGTGAACGTGTTCGCGTCGGCCGAGGAGCTGGAGCGGGCGCAGCGGCTGGAGGAGCGGGAGCGCATCATCCGCGAGATCTGGCGCAACGGGCAGCCCGACATCCTGGGATCCGGCACCATCGGCACCCTGGGCCGCGTCCACTACTACTGAGCCCGGCAGCTGCCCTGGCACGGTGTCTGCTCCCCACGGCTGATCCCACACCGTGCCAGGAGGGACCAGGGGGACAGAGGCGCTGCTCGCTGCCCCTGCGCTGGCGGAGCTGCCTCGGACTGTCCCTGCACACGGAGAGCCAGACCCCGGGGTCACGGGCACCCCCGGGGCTGGACTCGCCCCCGCCACGGTGGGACACGATGCACTTTGAGCCATTGGTACGACGGCTGGCACCAGCCGAGCAGCCCCGGGACACGCGGGGGCAGGGACAAGGACAGGGCAGCCCTTGCTGCCCGACTCAGCCGGGATCTGGCGGGGATTTCACCCCATGGGGCAGGGCCGGGCTGTATCTCCGTGTGAGCCGTGGGCTCCTGCCCCTCAAACATGGTGCTGTTGTACGAACTAGAGCCCAGCGTGGCGGGTCCGGCGTTTTGGGGACCCTGGACACGGGGACCGTCTCGGCCTCTCCCCGAGCCAATTCCCTTCCCGGCCCCACTAAAATTAGCCGGGTCTTTTCCGGCGCCGCCCGCCGTGACCCAACGCCCTGCGGCCGGACCAAGGCGGATGTTCCCGCTGGACTCCGGGCCGGCCGCTGCTCCCCGGGGATGCGGCAGCTCCCGCCGGGCTGAGCCGCATCCTGCCCCAGCCCAGCCCCGCGGGGTGCCGAGCCCCGCTGCCCCCTCCCCGGCAGTTTTATAAAAATAGCTCCTTCCCAGGCTGGTTCCCCCCCCGCCGCCAGCCCCAGCAGGATCCAGATGTTTTCCAGATGTTCTCCAGTGGCTGGGGGCCAGGATGGGCTGGGGCTGGGACTGGAGCTGGCCTGGGAAACTGTGCGGGGGTGGAGGAGGAGGGGGAGGAGGTGAAGGAGGAGGAGGCCCTGCCCCAACCCTGCCACAGGCCCTGGAGGGACCCCTTGTACCATGGTGGGACTCTTCGTGCTTGGCAGGACCAGCCCAGGCCATCAGGGGCATGGCAGCCAACAGCCCTGAGCAGCCCCCACACAACACTCTGTACCCAAAATAGTTTATTTTAAACAATTTCTATAGGTCCAGGAGCTGTTACGCTTCAAGGAGCAGTGCCTGGGTGTGGGGTGGGCATTTGTATCCAATGGGTGCAGAACCAGGCTTGGGGGGCACACAGAGCCATGTGCCACCCACCTGCCCCGTGCCATGGGTGGGCACCGCAGCCCCCCCACGCTAACAGGGCAGCCCCTTCCTCACTCGCTCGATCTCCACCTGTGGGGAGAGGCTGTGATTGTTGGGGGGCACAGAGGACCCCAGGACAAGGCAACCCCTGGCAGGGACTCACCTGCAGTGCCTGGCGCTGAGCCTGCTCCTGGCACAGCTCCTGCCGCAGCTCCTGCAGGTCCCGCCTGCAACATGCCAGGGGGGCTCAGCTGGGGCGAGGGCAAGCAGCAAACGGCCAGGAGCCACTGGGGACTCCCTGACACCCCCATCCCCACTCACAGGTGCTGGACTCGCATCAGGTCCACAAGGATGTGCAGGGTCCGGACCTCAGCCTTCAGGTCCTCCAGGGCCTGTGACCTCCCCTCCAACACCTCCAGCCCCTCTGTGCTCCACGGCGGGACAGGGACCTGCCCCGTGCTGGGGACAGGGGCACAGAGGGCAGCACGGGGCAGCCCCTGGGGCTGCTCCCCACCATGGGGACCCCCCGTGCTCCCCAGGGCCATGCTGGGCGGCCGCTGGCCGGGTACTCGTGGCCGTGTGGCTGTGGGGTGGCTCAGCCTGGCTGTGGTAACTGACACCGTGTTGAAGCCATTGGCATCTGCCAAAGAAAGAACAGGAATCGGCCTCTGGTGCTGGGCAGGGCCCGGCCACCCCTGCAGGCCCCTGCACGGCCCCTGCATCCTACTTGGGTCGCTGGCTCTGCCCCACTCCGTGTCCGCTGAGGTGCTGGGCGGGGGGTCACTGGGCCTGGGGACAGCAGAGGTGAGAAGTGGCACAGCCAGGGAGGTGCCAGCCCCATGAGCATGGTGCAGGCCCTGGACACCCCAGCACAGCCACGTTTCTTACTTGGTGGCCAGCACAGGGGCTGGTTTGGTCTTGGCAGGAACGGGGGGAGCAGGAGCCATCCTCTTGGTGAGTGGGAGCTTGGTCGGCTCCATCCTCGCTGGTGCTCGGAGCTCTGGGGAGAGGAGGCAGAAGCAGGGCTGAGGCCGGGACCGGCACTGACACGAGTGGGGCAGGAAGCGCTTCCTGCTCGTGACATGCCCCGACCCAGGCACGTCCCTGTCCTTCCCTCTCTCCAGCCCAGCACTCACCGGGGGGATCGCTGTCCTCGCCCTCCTGGTCCTTCTCTCTGCTTGCACCTGCCGGGGAGCGAAGGGGCTGGTCAGGTGCTGAGGAGGGATCCTTGTTACAGCCTCCCACAGCAGCCCCGCTGTGGTCGGCGCTTCCTCTGTGTGAGGCAGAGCAGGCAGCTGCAAAGCTGCCGTGAGCACTGCGGCACGGGCAGGGTGTCATCCCACCACCATCCTGGCACAGCAGCATCCCTGAACCCTGCGGGCACGCCAGGACAAGCCCACCGGCGTGGTGGGATACATCAGGCCACGGGCAAGTGCCCAGGGACCACCCTGTTGTCACAGCAGGTCCTCCGTCACCACGGTTGGCCATGCAGTCCCTGTGGTGGGCCACCATGTCCCACCACAGCAGCCCTGATGCTGCCTGGACCCTGCTGCTGCCACCAGCACAGCCCATGTCACAGAGGCCTCGCAGACACCAAAAATGGTGCTGGTATTCCCCACCCAAAGATGCGGCTGAAGCACCAAGGGCTGCGGGGATGAGGACCCCTATCCAAGCCCCCAGTGCTCCTTGGCTCTGGTGGCAGAGGGTGATGGTGCCCAGAAGTGCCCAGCATCCTGCCAGCCCCTCAGCGGCAGCTCTCCCGGGCACGGCACAGCCCTGGAGCAGTGTGATCACACCAAGTGCTGCCGTGGGGATGATGATCCCCGTGCCTGGGACCCTCGGAGCCGCCGCTGCTCCCTCCTACCTGTCGCTGTGGGGCTGCCCCGAGGCCGAGCGGTGCCGTGCCAGGCTGCCCCGGCCCCACACCGTGCACGTGATGCCGGAGGAAATCGGCTCCACACTGGGAAGGAAGTCGAAGCAGAGCACACCTCAGTGCTGGTCCACGCCACATCCCTGTGCTCCACCGAGGACTCCTGCTCCCCGGCCCGGCACCCCAAACCCACCTCCTGCCCTTTCCCAGGGCTGCCCGGCCATCCCGGAGGGACACCAAGGCTGGGTGGACACCAGGGCCAGACCCACGGGACTCTGCTGGGACAGCAGCGCCGGTTTCGGCTGTGGGAGAGGCTTTGGATGAGGAAGGGGCTGGAGGGCAGCGGCGCTGGCACAGCAGAGCCCCTCAGAGCCGTGTCTCCATGGCCACCCCCAGCCTGGAGCCCTCACCCAGCTCCGTCTGTGCCCCGCGGGGGCTCGCTGCTGGCACTGGGGCTCCTTCCCTGCGTGACAGAGCCGCGGCTGCGGGGAGCCGGCCCGGGGTGGCAGCTCACACTCACCCCGGTCTCACAGCGGTTCTGTCACCCACAGCTGGAGGGGAAATGAAACCCAAACCACAGAGGGGCCAAAACCCACAGAGCCGAGTGTGGCCACACCGCAGCTGTCCCTCCGCAAGGCCTGAAGGGTCAGTGTGACACCAGGGATCCTCCTGGTCCTGGCCCCTGCCAGGTCCAGCAGGCAGCGTGGATATTCCTTTTGGCCAAACGCATCTGACCCAGCAGTACCGACCTGGGAGCAGGGAGAGGGGCTGGGAATCAGCCACGGGGCAGAGAAGGATGGCAGAAAAGAGGTTCCAGTGCAGACCAGGAGGTTGCGCTCCCCAGGCCGAGGAGCTGGGCACGCTGGGCACCCATTTCCTCAGGCTGGCTCAAGGCTGAGTGTGAAGGGAAGCGCCAGCCCTTAACCCAGCGTGGTCCCAACACCATTACCCACAGCAGCCAGGAAAGCTCAGCTCCTGCAAAGGCTGCACAGCCAGCAGCCCCCCAGCCCGGGGAGCTCCCGGGAGGAGCTCGGCTGTGGGAAGGATGGAGCTGGTCCTGTGCACGGGTGACACAGTCCCTGCTGGCAGCAGGCACAGGCTGTGGCTGTGTCACCACTGTCCCCAGGCAATTACTGCCAAAACAGCAGCTGAATGATCTATTAATGCATAAATCCCAACAGGAGTTGCCCCCCTCTTGCTTCAGGCACTTGGTCCTTTCAGGCTCCCCCCCTGGCAACTCAGGACACAAACCAAGCAGAGTTACACCTACGACTTATTTTATTGTATTTTATTTGCATAAACAAACTTCGGGGCTTTGCTAAACAGGAACTGTTCAAGTCAAAACAAACCAAACTCTAGCTGGTGTGTGGGGAACAGCACAGCAATCCTGGGGAGAGGGACAGGGGAGCATGGGCACGGCTGTGCCTCCCCGCCCAGGCTCACGACCTGGCCAGGAACCCTCCACAAACTGCTCCAGAATATCTTTAAAGTAGAAGATAAAAAGAAATTCATCCTAGGGGCCATCCTCAACCAGTTGAAGAGGAATCTGCCTTTTGGTTTTATAAAAAGATTAATAAAAAATATTGAAAAATTCTCATCTCCATTTATATTTTTCCCCAAGAAGAATTCGGAAGTTCCTTAGAAAACTGTGTCACCTTGGAAAGGGCACTCGGGTCACAACCAGCTGCAGGGAGGAGACACAAATGCTACAAGCAGTTTGGGGTCCAGCACACACCAGGCCTAATAGTGAACACAAACAGTGGCCAGAAGTAGGGTGTATTTTTTTTTTCTCTTTTAAACCATGCTAATTTTATTAACTTCCAACATAAAAGGAAAATAGTAATTTTTAAAAGGCCCTAAACTTAACTGTTACATTAAAAAAGTTAAAAAAAAAAAAAGTCATAGCAGTTTGGTCCCAACAAATGAACATTTAGATGTTTGCCCACATGCTTCATTATTTTCTTATTTATAAGAACCAAAAATAGTTTCCAAAATTATCTCTGAATTGATGCTACTACATATGTAAAGGCCTAAAATAAGCAGAATTTAGAAAATTGAATACACAATAGGGGAGGAAAATTTGAGCGGGCGAGTGAACCCCGACTATCACTGGGTCGAATTATAAAAGAGAAACAAAATGTCAGGACAGGTGAGGTCAGGAGGGCACAAACTAAAACCACGTCGTCCTCAAAGCCTGTTACCAAAAAATAACCGACCATCCATAAGGTCACAGAGAAGGGAAAATCTGGGGTCTCACCCAGCGCTTGACCGTATCCAGTCCAGAAGGGAAGTCTTTGGGAAGAGAAACTCCAGGAGTGGATCCGAGCGTAAATGATGGATCAGTCCCAGTCCGTGCTTGGGGAGGCTGAACTCTGGAAATGCAGTTAAATAACGTCGGCCTTGTTTCCGAGCTGCTCTCCAGGGCTCTGCTCAGCACGTGGGGATCACCCTGCCACCCCAGCACCAGCCTGACCCCTCCCCTCCTGCCAGGGCTCCCAGCACCGCGCGGACCCCGCGGCTACTCGGCCGTCGTCTGCAGGGCGTCCTTTTCCTCCCGGTTTTCCGTTCCGCTTTCGTCGTCTTCGATCTCTCCCTCTTCCCCACTGAACTTGTCATGAGCCCACTTGGGGCTGGTGCTGGACTTGCGGAACATGAAGCGGCCTCTTCCCCGGGGGAAGGCGCCACGGCCGCGGCCCCTGTTCACCCACTTGTCCGTGCCCTCGCCCTCGCGGTCGTCGTGCTGCACGGGAAGCCAAGGAGAGCCGGTGAGACAGGCTGGCACCGCCCCTCTGCCACCGCCCGCGGGGATCCCCTGTCGTGGTTTGACATGTCAAACCATGACATCCCCTCAGTGGGAACCACTCCTCTTTAGGCACGAGCCAGCAGCCTGCCGTGAAGCGTCACCCGAAGCCTTACCTGGTGTGTCGGTGACAGCGGGTGCTTTCGCCCCTGAAGCACTGAGGCCAGACACACCTGGAGCACACGGGTGTCTCAGCACCCAGGTACGTACCAAGTAGTATTTCTTGCTCTTAGGTGTGTACTCGGGGTCCCACTCCTCCTCTCTGCTGCGCTTCTGGAAATCGTTGTTGCCGCCGCTGTTGCTGTTGTTGTTGCCGGAAAAGTTGCCTCTGCCCCATCCTCTCCCTCGAGCTCTGAACTGCTGCAACAGCAACACAGAGGAGAAAAATAGAGCAGCTGCAGAGGCAGTCAGCTTCCAGGGCTCCAGAGATTTCCAACATCCCTTCTCTGACCGTCCAAACACCTCTAAAGCCTATCACTAAAGCAAGACGACAGCTTTAGCGTGGCCACATCACCTCCTGCACTCATGGTTTTGGAGTTTTAGTTCATCTGATCACAGAGCACATCACAGTTCCTGTAAAGATGATGAAGATCACCTAGAGACATTTCCAGGGCAACCCCAAGCGGGTGAGACCCCTCTGTACATGGATTACACACATGAGCATGGCCAAACCCCAATGAAGCACAGTGTGTGCCCACCGGGCTGCTTTGCATCGCTAACGCACAGAAGCTTCCCGGCTTTGTTCTGCTCCTCCCATCTGGAGTTTGCTGCCCACAGCACATCCCAGCAGTTTGGTTTACACCCCAGACCTGGAGTGATTCCACTGGGGCTCATCACTCTGGGGTCTTCTCCTCCAGGGCAGCTTTAACTGAGAGCAACACGCACTGGCCCATTCTGGGAATCAACCCTCAGGACACAGGTGGAGAACATTTTGGGGCAGGGGTGGAGAACACTTACAAAGGTTCCTCTCGCTCTTCCTCTCTCATTTGGACCAGAGAATTCCTTAGTCCCAAGCCGGGACTTGTCAAAGCCTGTGGAGCTCTCCTCCCTCTCCTCAGTCTCCTCGGGATACTCCTCAGCTTTGACGGAATGAGAGGACCACGAGGACGATGAGCTGGACCTGGATCTCTCACGCACCCGTCGGTGTTTCCTGTTTCAGTGGTGGCAACGGAGGGAGTGGGACACAACAGAATTAGGCACTCAGATGTGACCCATCAGATACAAAACCACTTCTTTATCACCCTCTTATCAATGCCATGCTCTCCTACTACAAGAAAAGCCATAGTAAGAGCTCAGGCTTTAACACAGGGACCAAGATCTCTCCAGAAGGAACTTGTTGCTCCTTCCTAAGGTGTTTACACCATCTGCTTGCTCTCAGCTTAGCATGCATCCATGGAGTTTTAGTCAAATGGAAAATTAAGCTAATAGAAAAGGATTAAATTAACATCAAAGCCAAGTCATTTTAACATGGCTGTTTCTCTCTTGACACAACAGGAACAAGAAGGAAAAGTGACTCACCCATCCTGACACATGGAGCTTTCCCATCTACCTTTTACAATTATTTAGTGTTTCTGAGAGATACAGTGATAGCGAGATGACACGCAGAGGGGTAGCTCAGGCCTCTGGAGGAGTTATGCCACAGGTGCACAACTGTGTGCACAACTGTTGTACACGGGGTCGTCTCCAACCTGAGCAGCAGAGACACGAGAGGCACAAGGAAATGGCTACTGGGTTTCCTACATACTTTTTCTTTGAGCCTTTGTGACTTTTCTCCGTTTTCTCAGTTGATCTTTCCCTCGAGTGACTTGAATCTCTCGAGTCCACCGACTCCCTGGATTTATCGCGTTTAAGATCTCTTTCCTTATGTTTTTTACGGCGTTCAATATCAAGGCGCAGATCAACAGGGTCGTCCTTATATTTCCCTTCAGCCTACAAACGCAGGGGAGAGGGAGGGCAGAGTTGAACACAAGGTCTGCAGTGCCCCAGCTCAGCACTTTACTTTGCTTTACTGACTGCACAGACTTCTGGAGAACTGGAGTTTAACTGATCACTAATGAATATTCCACTTTAAGATGTCAAATAATGTACTACTAAAGTAAGTCTGCCTTTGTCAGAATTCAATTTTCCTACACTTAAAATCACTGATTTTTAAACTTTTAATCTCCTCTTTAAACAGCATTAAAATAAACAGTCTGGTAGAGGGGAGGGAGACATGGAAGCTGACATTTACTGTACACCACAGCCAGCAAGGATGTGAACAACCTGGGAATCCCATCCAGCTGATTATGGACCACAAGGACAGTGTGGCAGAGTTCTCTGACAGCCCATGGGTGCACCTAAGGTCCTGCTGACAGTCTCACCTGGGCAGGGGCCAGAGGGATTTTAATCCCCAGGTCTAGAAGTGACACTCTGGGAGAAGCAAAAGCTCTTTGCTGCTTGGAGCTACCCAAAATTAGTGATCCAAGGGGCAGGAGGAGGCCAGTGAAAGGCAGCATCCAAGGGGTCTGGGAGAAGGCCAACATCCCATGGATAGGGAGGTGTTACTACGTCTGTCAGGAAGATTTATTTGCTACAGATGCCACCTACAGCTCCTTCCCCTGGGCTGGAGGGCATCGTGTGACAGGTGCCACAAAGCCCCACAGACACACTGTGTGTGTCTCCCACAGTCCTGCCAAATCTGCTAAAGCAAGCTGGTGTCTCACAGAGCAAAAACTCACCAGCTGCATGAAAAATTAAAACTAAATTTACATTGCTAATTACAAACAAACATAAAAGACACCTGGTAATGCTTGCTTTGAGCTGTATTTAAATTGGTACATTAAGAAGGGATTAGGAGTTTCTCTGGGAAAGGAGCAGTTGTTTTCCCTGCACCTCCTTTGAGCCCTGTGGCACCTGGGTGAGATTCTGCTGCCTGCCCTAAGTGACAGTGGCTGTGGATTGACAAACAGGTAATTGGGCAGCAGGAAGCCTTACACCATGTTGGTACCAACACCCAGCCTCAGCCATTGCTACTGCATTTACACAACACTCATCTTGGGAACTGTACAACTTGATATGCAACATACATTAAATTAATTGCCTTCAATTAAATACAAAAGGATTAGTAATTCTCTAGCTGTTAAATTTTTACTTACATGAGTTTCTAACCACTTTTTTGTTTAAATAAATATGTCAAATAACGCAGGAGTGAAAGCAGGCATTTTGTTTTGGTATTTTGCTCTTCTACTTTCCCCAGGCAAAGAGCTTTAATTTCTACTCTGAGAATAAAACTGCTCCCAACACGATGGATGACAGATAAGTGACAAAATCAGCAGCAGCTCCCTTATGTGGCACAGCAAACACCTATTTGGGTTTGGGAGGGCACGTCTGTTTCACGGAAGGCTGGCGAGCTGTTTGGAAACCACGTTTATAACACACTCTGCCAAGCTGATGCTCAGAGTTCAGGCCCATCAAATCCATCTCACCATCGTCCATGTCAAGCCACAAGTGTGTTTGGAAAAAATCGAAAACAAATATGAAACAAGTAAGGTTTCAGCAGGACTGGTTAAAATTTCTTCAATGTAAATATGTATGAAGGTGAATAAACAAAGGTTAAAATCTCAAACATTTTACGTTAAGCCTTTTTTATGATTGTTTACAGTGAGTGCAATGGCTTAACATTCATCTACTCAGCAAAGCTAAAACACTCAATCCTAAATGCTCTGGATCTAAGACAAGTGCTGAATGTTAAAGTAACAGCAATCAACAGAAATGGCACAGTCAGTTGTTAGAACAAAATTTATCAACTGCTTAATAGTGTATCTGCTTTAGCTCAGCATTTAGTTTTACTTTCCTCTTTTTGACATGCATGTCTTTGAAAACATGGTTGGCAAAATTGCACGTAACAATGGAGTTAATCATACTTACAAGCAGAAAAATATCACAAAAAGTCTCTTCTCTCATCATGGGCACTTGTTCCAAAAATCCTCTCATTTTTCTCAAGCTCACCTCAATTGACTTTGGGGTCATTTACCATAGTCTAACCACTTCACAAAGGTTGTTGATACATTTTTAATAAAAATTAACCCTTTGTAGTTCATTTTTAGAATTATGCCCATCCTTAAAAGAAAAACACAAACTTAAGTAGAGAGTAATTTAAACAAAAACATCACTGTTAAGTTCATGCCCAATGCACTCATTTTGTTGAATTAAACTAATCAGAGTAACAGTTCACCTTGAAGCCAGGATCTCTGGAGCTTTTCGATTCCTCTTGAGAAAATCCATGTTTTCTAAAAGTACTGGGAGAGATATCTATCCTCCTAAAGCAAAAAAAAAAAAAAGTGAAAAACATATAACCTTGCTTATAAGAAGAACCTGAAGATTTTAGATCAAATATCCTTTAAAGCAGATCAGTATTTCCAAAAGTATTTAAAAGTCCCCATATTTTAACTTTTTGTGGTTTTTTGGCTGAAGCTAGTTATATACTTGAATTATTCTGGAATTATTCCAGAGTTTAAGAAATGAAATGTGGAATACTTCTGCAATGTTAAGACAGTGTCTAATGGCACCAACCTGTGGATTTCAGGGCTCTTTTTGTTTTTAGCTGCATCTTGTTCCATTCCTTTCTTTAGATATTTGGTAAAGCGTTCATTCAGCGTCATAGCTGAAGACCCAAAGTGATGCTCTATCAGGGGTTTGAACAAATAATACCAAAATATTAGTGCCAGTTCTGCAAAAAGACAAAGCCCACCCATCCCACAGCCTGTTAAAAGCCAGGTGCAGGTCAGTGAAGCATTGTGGGGATGAGCTCTAATGCTGCTGACAAACTGCAATTTCAATTTTTGGTGTTTCAGTGAAATGAACAAAATTTCTTTGAGCGAGTCACAAATTCATCAGAACACAAAATTCTAAGTCTAGGACTCTGAATATTTCTCAGGTTAAAACAAGAACATCTTCAGCCTGTGCAGAAGAGTGTTTATAAATAAATAAAGATGTAAATAAAGATGATTGTGACCATGCTGCTGCTCTCATCTTTGGAATATCTGCTGGAAAAGAACTCCAGGTATTTGGAGTGCACAAACCCCACTTGTCAGGGCAAGAGAGGAGTGAACCTTCCCTGAGGACACGCAGACTCCTGACCCACCTCTTACATGATGGACTATAGTCACTATGTGCTGAGCAAACAGTTCAGAAGGGCTTCGCTGCGACTGCGCCGACTGGATATGATGGAAAATGGAGCGGAATTCCTGCTCTTTCTTGTTGCTGTGCACGAGATCCCGGCAGAGCTTGCGTTCCTGAGCCAATATGCCACTGGGACTGGAAAAAGAAAAGCCCATGAAACAGAAGAATGGGTTGAAGGGGAGAAATTTTAAATGTTTAATTCTGCAGGAGCTGATGGTTTATGTTGTTTTTAAGGAGGCACCCATGAATACTCGAAAGCATGAGCAAGGAGCTCCTTTAAACATCCCTAAACACACTGCTCCAGGTTACTGTGATAGTCCAGGTCACTATTCCAATGCTGCATGGAGAAAAAGAGTAGTAAAACACATAGCAGAGAGTCAAATGGATTTAAGCAGCACAGTAGCTCCCCTCTATAAGTCAGGTTCCCTCAGCCAGAAGCCACTGAGTACCTGACTCCATCTGGGGCACTTCCCAGATCCTGCTTCATCCTAAACTAATCTTACATAGCAAAGGTTAGGAAAAAGTTAATCTCTGGCTCCCAAAACCACAAACTGTGATGCAATATTGCTTAGCCTTCCTCACACTTGGCAAGCACATGGGGATCTCAGGAAGAGAAACAGGAAAAAACAGCACTACTGAGACTGCTCAAAAGCTGGCAGATCCTCACCGTGCAAGATCCTCGTCGAAGGAATCCATTCGAATATTGACCTGGGCCTCACGAGTAATGGAAAAGGAGGATTTGCCAGGAGTTAGCCCCTCTACTTTGGTGCCTGGCTTCTCCTTCACCTCAGAAGCCTTCCTTGGTGGAGGGGAAGAGCTTTTTTCCTGGCTTGACTTGTAAGTGGTCACTCTAAAATTCTTTTCAGGTACAAAACCCCTGTGACCAGGCTCAGCTCTCTTGGATCCTGGTCTCTCTTCTTTTTTGGATCTTTCAGAATAGCTTTCCTCCTCCATTTCATCAGACTTCCTTTGCTTCTCTTTTCCAGGTGGCAGGAACACCACACCTTCCCATTTTCCTGACCTATCCTCTTCTTGACTTTTACTTGAAGTCGCTACGACTTTAGACATAAATTTGGGCTCCTCATCAAATTCCGAATCTTTCCGGCCCTTTGCCTTGTCTTTCTTGTCCTGCTCATCTGTTTCATCTTTCCCATAATGACCTTCCTTGTGGAACTCTGGGACCTTGAGCTTGTCAAAGTCATCCCTGAACTTGTAGCGCTTGGGTGACTGGCTGCCACGGTATCCCTTCTCCGAGTCAGCTTTCGATCCGTACGACTCAGATTTTGCCTTTCCATCTGTTGATCCCAACTCAGAGAAATTCCCTTTTTCTTTGCTTTTTTCTTTCTCAGCATTTGTTACTTTCTGGTCTTTGTCTTTCCCGTTCTCAGTCTTCTGCTCTTCCAGATACCTGATCATAAACAGACATTACAGGAGGTTTCTTATTAGAGCTCAACAAGGTCAATTCTTCAGTTTAAAGAGTCAAACTTCAGAGAACACCAAGCTATGCATGTACTGAAAGCTGCCTCTAGGCCCTAAAATAATTAAAATGTCAAGCAGATTACTCAGCCTGAATTCAGACTTTTGTTCTCACTAAGTTCAGCAAATGTACAAGGAGATGGATATGCAGAACTGATGGAATGAGGCTCAAGGACAAATCAAACCCAGCTGACCCACAGATGCATTGGAAGGAAAAGAAGAACATCTTACCCACTCCGTTTATTTACTTACAAACCTGGTTCAGGAGAACAACACATCAAACCTTTCAAATTGGACTGTTCTGCTTTAAACAACACACTGGAAATAAAAGCCTCAAAAGCTACTTCAAATTTGGGATGCAAGTTTCATAGGTAAGCTAAATATTTCATGACAGACTGCAAACACAAATAAAAGCAAACAGGTTAACAGAGGAGAATATGCTGCTGGGAGAGATAAAACACTTCTGTTGAGAACAATTCAGCTGGTTTATAGCATCTGAACAATTTTAAAGCATTCACAAATCAATACTCTGGCTCTGTGGGACAGTAGGAAAGCCCACAGATATCAGCTCCATGCTTTGGAAAGCCCAGAGAGTCACAGGGGTTTTCTCCCTTTTTAAATTTTACACATCCTTA
The DNA here is from genome assembly GCA_003676055.1 of Chloebia gouldiae. Lineage (NCBI taxonomy): Eukaryota > Metazoa > Chordata > Aves > Passeriformes > Passeridae > Chloebia > Chloebia gouldiae. The sequence continues at coordinate 951,876 of QUSF01000067.1, read as the reverse complement.
ATATAGAATTAGATCAAACCATCTTTAAAAACAATAAAGACTCGAAAACACTTGTGAATGTTGCTGCATCTTTTAAAACAAAGTGTCACCTTTGGGCACAATTTGCAGAGGACTAATCAAGAGAATGATGGAAGCAGATGCCTTCTGCATGGAAGGCTGTCTTCATTTTAGAGATGTATTTGGTGCTTTAGTTTCTTATCCTACCCAAACACACAGGCACAAGCACTGCAGCTGCACCTGCCTTGGGCTGCTTGCAGGATATGAGGTAGGATTTAATTAATTTCTTCTAATTTACAGTACCTAACAATTCCAGAAGGCAACACTAAAAATGTCTATAAGCAACACATATGTAACTGGGAAATGTGAGCTTCCAGCTGCCAAGAAACCTCCTTGGGCAATCTTCAAGTGTTCGTGGGCTATGAACATTTTTGCAGGGCATATATATAATCTTTAGAACTATCCAAGTTGGAAAACCAATTCCAACTTCCTACAACTCTGGGCTGCTGTGGTTTCTTCCATAATTCAGAAAGGACCAGGCCCTGAGCTGGCAGTATGCTGGCACAGCTTCCTATGCTGGAGCCTGCTCATGGGAAGCATCCATATGTGCAGCTGCCTCCTCAAAAGTAACCCAAAAACCAACCCGGAACCACAAAACACATCACTTGCCTCTTGGAGAAGGCTCCTCCCCCGGGAGCTGTGCCCTCCTCCTTCGGAGCGGCACCATACATGGAACTGACGGGTGTGGGGCTTTTGCACACCGGGCTCTTCCTGGTGGGGCTCATTGCTGCCGAGCCGTGCTCGAAGGGGCTCTGGTGGGAGCCCCCCTGGAAGGAGGTGGAGCCGCTCTGGGCAGCAGAGCCCATCGGGGACGGGCTGGAGCGCGGCGGGCTCGGCTTCTGCACGGGGCTGGGCCGGGGCGAGCGCCGCCGCACCACGACCGACTGCAGCGGGCTCTTGAGGGCGGGGCTGCGCTCCCGGGGGCTCAGCTCCGACACCGAGCCTCTGGACGTGGAGCCCGTGCCGTAGCTGCTCACATCTTGCCACGGTTTTGATCCCTCGGATGCCTTGGCATCTTGAGCCCCTGCTGCTGAAAACTGCTGCTCCTTAGACTCGTCTCCTTGGTTATCTCCCGCAGCCTGGGATGCCCGGGCATCCTTGGAGGATGATTTCTTCTCCTTTCCAGATTTACGCTTGGAAGACTCAACCCGACTATGATTCGAGGACGAGCGGGAAGAGGAAGACCTCCTTGATCGGTCGGAAGATGATTTATCAGAATTCCTGGAATGACTTCTGGACCGTGGGGAAGGAGACCTTCTCTTGGGCGAGCGGGAGCGCGACCTCCCCCTGCGAGGGCTGTAGGCCTGGCGGTAGTTTTGCCAGTTGGACCTGTAATTCCCATATCCTCCTCGGTTGTACTGGCCCCAGGGATAAAACCCTCGGTTTCGGCCACGGAAATAATACGGTCTCCGGTACCCTCTGTTATGGCCTCTGAAATCACGGTTCTGATAGACTCGTGGATGGTTCCTTTCTCTGTTGTGAGATGGAGAATAGGATCTTGAACGAGACCTAGAACTGATTAAAAAAAAAATTACACAAATATTTCATGTTATAGTTTCTTTTCATAATTCCTTTTTAGAGTTTATTCTTCTGCCACAACTTTTTATTTGAAGACATATTTTAAAAAGACTATGAAAAACTAATTTCTCAGCTTTTAAAAAAATATCCTTTGGTTTACTCTTATCTGATTGAGGTATTACACTTTGCCGTGAACAAATTGCAGTGGAAATTACTTGTAGCTGTGATACTGTCAAATATTTGATTTCAGGATCATTGCAGTGTGATAAGTGCACACTGCTCTCTATTTTGCTGGGATGAAAATGATTGCTATCCAGCACTGACAGATCTCAAGTATCCAGCCCTTAACACCTCACTGTCATGGTTATACCTCACCCACAAACAAGTATTTTTTTATGCAAATCATGCTACTGTTATTGTAACAGACCCCAAATCTCCATCTCTTGTCCCAGCTTCAGATACACTTTAAAATTCTATAACCCAGATGAAACCTCACTTCTTTTTCAGGACATTCAATAAATGGCTACACCCCAACTGCAGCAGGGCAGCAGTGGGCAAAGGGCACGCTGCCTATGGGTTTAAGCTCCCAAAGGTGCATCCCGCAGCTCCATCCCGCGGAACCATCCGGTGGTTCCATCCCATGGCAGCATTCCACGGAACCATCCCATGGCACCATCCCACAGAACTATCCCGTGGCACCATCCCACAGAACCATCCCGTGGGCACCATCCCAGGCTCCATCCCACGGCTCCATCCCGTGGCACCATCCCACAGAACCATCCCGTGGCACCATCCCACAGAACCATCCCACGGCTCCATCCCACGGCACCATCCCACGGCACCATCCCGTGGCTCCATCCCACAGCTCCATCCCAGGCTCAATCCCACAGCTCCATCCCACAGCTCCATCCCGTGGCTCCATCCCGCGGAGCTCCCGGGCAGGGACAGCGCTGGGACACCCCCGCCAGGCACCGCCAGGTGCCGCTGTGGACGCCCCTGCCCGCATCCACAAATCCGGAATCCAGGAACAGACAAATCCTGGAAAAACTCGGATTCCAGTAACTAACTGTCCCAACAGCCTCTCCCACTAAATCGCTGCAGTTGTGCAACTGTTTAAAGGTCCTGCTGTAGCTCAGATGCCAGAGCTACAGGAAGGACTGGCCAAACTAGGAAACTGAAACAGAAAAGAGATTTTTCCAAATGGAATTTTAGTAAATAACATTCATTGGAACAGTTTCCACAGCCCTTTCTTGCATTCTGAGTTCTGGCTCTGACACACGTTGGTTGTACTCCAATGAACTTCCTCACACAGATCTCAGTGCTGCTCCTCATCTCTCACATCCCAAACCCCTGGAACCAAGGGGGAACAACCTGCTGCTGGAATTCCTACACAGTTAGCACACATGTGCAATCAGAGATGAACTTTAGTTCTATTTTCATTTCTTCCTCCTATCAAGCAGGTCACAGTTTAGCAGGAAACTCTTACTCATACTCTATCATTGCTAACGAACAGCTTAATGGCCATTTTAACAGATCTTTCAATCCTTCAAACAATGAAAAAACTTATCTGAGACACTTCTTCATTCAAAAACCAGCAACCATATGGAAAAGCAGAGGAGGAGGCAAGGACCAGTTATAACAAGCTCTAGTCCAAGGCAAGAGGAACACAGATGCTCAATTTTCAGACAACTGCTGCATCTGTGATCAATTATCAACAAGGACCTGTCGTAAGGCGCTTCCAAAATCTGTTCTAGTGCTTTAGAGAGGCTGCAGCAGGAAGGTTTCATGCCAAAAGTTGCAGACTATTTACCAGAAATCTTTTTAGAAAAACACAGTAAAAGTTATGCAGTAAAAGAAACACCAAAAGTGAAAATTTCCCCAACTCTGCCAGTCCCCAGAACTGTAGGCTCCAGGGCTAAATCCCCAGCATTTACAAGAAGTGAGAAATAAAGTCATAACGAAAGCAGAAGATATTAGGCAGAGTCCAACACAGCAATGTAACTTAGAAGAAACAGCACACCTACCAAAAGAAGAATAAAACAATTTCTGGTGCATCCTGAAGTACATAGCAATGGCCTTTTATGCTGAGATCCCACCAGACCTACCTTGGAGCACATCCCAAGGCCAGGCAAGGGGGCTGGGCTGGGCTGACCCCTTCCATTCAGACTCCTTTTTTTTAAAAAAGGAATTATTTACAAAGCAGAAGTAGCTTCAGCAGCAGCACAGAGGAAACAATCATGCCTGCACAGGGTGCCTTTTTCTCAACTGCTAAAGCTCCTTCACAGCTAGGAGATATTCCCAAATGAGCACGGATCTTCCAGCATTCCAGCTCCCTTCTGCAAAGGGCTCGGTTGGACTCAAGTCTCCGCCTCTAATTTAGTTTTGTCATGTCCCTCTTTCTCCAACTGCACATTCATTAGTTTCTGTACTTTTAAAATCTCTAGCTGGTAACACTTGCATGTGCTCACAGCCCCGTGGTTTTCAGAATACGTGTTATTCATATGAGTGAAAAGGCAAGAGAACACCATTACACCCCATCCAACTGGAATGGCTTTGCCAGATGTAGAATGCTTAGCCAAGAGAAAAGGAAAAAAATGACATCCAGGGAAGACACAAGCCTGTAACTGGCCTGCTCAGAAGTAATTCAGGGAGATAGGAACAACTATTACACACATTAATTGTTTCTTAAAATTAACTGCAGCAAAATTATCTTCTATGCACTTTATCCCTCCAGGAGGATCTTCCCTGTTCCCTGGCTCCTGTGTGCCAAGAGGAGGGGTAAGGGAATATCAAGAATTGTCCCCACCTTTCACAGTAGTGTTTAAAATTTCTATTAAAATTTGCTTGAATTCACTTGTCAAGAGGGGAAAAGCACATGACATCTAAAAAGACCCTTTGAGTCTGAAATCCATTACATTAAAGCCTCCTTAAAAAAGCCAAAGTCTCAAAAGAAACATCTTGACTGTGCTGACAAACACCTTATTCTCCTAATTGATGTATTTATTAACAACTTATTCTCCTAAGTGACTGAAAACACCCAAACAGCGCAGTTGGCAGGAAGCAGCCTGACACACAGGACGTTATGTGGGAAGGAGCTAAGTGACAAACCACCTGCAAGGGAGGAAGAGCCCTGTTCCACCCTTGGGCTGCACACACTCACCTCAGCCTGCGTTTCCTGGAGCGTGAGATGGAGCGGGAACGGGAGCGGGATTTGGAGAAGGAACGGGAGCGGGACCTCGAGCCAGACCTCGAGCGGGAGGAACGGGACCCAGACTTGGATTTGTTCGTTTTAGACATCTCTGCAAGCACCTGTCAGTGCACCTGAGGGAAACAGGGAAACAGAATTATTTGAGGAATGAAGCGTGTGGTTGATAGGAGAGGACAGGCAGCACCTGGCAGGCTGACAGACTCCAGGGACGTGGAGCTTGATAAGGGCGGAAATAGGAATGTTTGAAGTGCCTGCTAGGAACAGATGAATGGTGCTGGGCTCAGAATAGAAGGTTTATTTCAGTCTAAAGAGGAAAACTGCAAAAAGAATAAAAGGCTCTAAACCCAGAGCAATCACAAATGAGTGTGATAGTTGAAAGCACCAAGTTAATGCAAACCTGGGAAGAGGCAGGGCCACCGTGCTGGCTGAGGCAAGGACACCTCTAGAGGCAAACTAGCCTGTGGAAGTGAAAATTCCATGTAATTGCAGCCACATCCCTGTCTGTGCAAGCCAGCTGCCACTGCTTTAAAGGACAGGGAAGAAATAAAAAAGCTTACCATCAAAAAACCCACCCTGTAAACTTTTATCTAAACTTTCAGAGGCAATCAGAAAAGAGCTGATACTCCAAGGTACAGGAATTTGACCCTATTTGCACAGCTCTGCTCAGGCTCAATCCTGTCCTCTCTGCTTGTGCAGTTCCTGCAGTTGCTGTGATCAGTCACCAGTGTGGATCACCCAGCCAGGAGCTCTGCTGCAGCCAAAATAAATCAGATGTCCTTCCAAATATTCAGAGACAGAAGAGATTACACTGTAGCACTACATGACTCAAAATAGCATTAATTATTAATTACCTGGGCTCTTTTCAGGCATGTATCCAGGTAAAGGTTAGAAAGTCCCTTAGAAGATGGTTCAGGGAATAGTCTGACCACACAAATCTTTCAGTTACACCCTCCCCGATCTATTCTCCTTTACCAATGAGCAAAATTTGCATTAATTGCATAGTCAATAAGTTATCAACAAACTTTCCACCTAAAATGACTAATGAAAAAGAGCCAGAAGTAAAAAGGAACTATGTTAGCACAAAATGTATCTTTTTTTTTAACAGTTTAAAAATAGAAACATTCAGATACATAAACACAATTGATCAAATGTGGCTGCTGCTGTTATACCCATTTTAAGGAAATTCCAGAGGACTGACTTGCAATGCCTTCACTTCCAGTGGCTCTCCAAAATTACATATATGGTTACTCAAGGCTTCAACTTCTGCCAAGGCACTTCCAGGAAAAACACAATGCCCAGCACAGGAGCAGCTGCTGGGAGAATGGATGGTGGTTCATCACCAGAGCTGGGACTTTACAGGCATGGGAAGTTGGCTTTTCTTTTAAAAAATCATGTTACATGCTCCTGTTCTTCCCTTTAACTATACTAAAGATGTTAGATCAATTCAACTGAAGTATTTGAATATATTCCACATCAGAAAGCATGCAGGAAAAATAGTAAATTTGATGTTCCTGTTCTATTAGGAAATAACAGATGTTGTTTTATTCCTTGCTGCCCCGGGGATGAAAACCAAAAGATGCTGCCACTGAGAACCAAAGTTTGTTCTTGTGCTTGGTCATTTTTCAGGGAAAGAATGTGTGGAAGGAAAATTTTAAGTATTTCTCTTTAATTCACTGAATATGTCTGTTGAACCACTTCCTGCAACACTTCCTACTCTATTGCCCACAACAATCCAACGCTGAGAACTGGAAACCAAAATATGGAAGAGGAGAAGAAAGAAATGCTAACAGGAACTACTGCAAGATGTGGCACCAACTCTCAGGAAATCCCAAGAAGACCCCAAAATAGATTTTTAAATTACCACTTTGATCTGCTTAATAGCTTTGCCTTTTACTTTGATCTGCAGCACTTCCCAGCCAAACCACCCTGGTGCATGCAACGTGTGCCAAACGCTCACATCTTGGATTCTTTATCTCTGCCAACATTTTAAAGTTGATTCATTCCTAACATATGAAGTAACTCCTACTAGGATAGAAACAGAGTTGCTGTCCTCCATCAGCACTTAAAAGGTTAAACAAGCTGCACACTGGAGTCATGTCAGCTCCCCTGAGTTAACTGCAGTTGTAAACTTACTGTGATACACATTTAGTTTTAAGAATGACTGACTCAGACAAAATATGTTCAGCAAAAAACCCTACTCTGAAAGCATCTTATAAAAAGGATTTTATATTTTTTAAATAAAGAGGTGCCTCTAAGTGAAGCAGAGGCAATCTCTGAGAACAGTAGTGGCTGCTGACCTCCCAATTTCCATTTCCACCCAGCCATTCCCATTTTTCCCCTGCCCACAGAGCTGTGCCCAGGGCACACAGCTCCTGGAGATGCCGTGTCTGGCCCTGAGCAGGGATTGCAAGCAGAAGCATTTGCTACACCAGAAGCAACAGTGCTATGGGGACTCATCCTTAATCTGCCCTGGCAGAGTCCCACTTCCCTCCTACAGCTACAGAACCCCCCAACACCAGCTCCTCCTGCACCTGGGAAGGGACAAGGCTGATGCTGCTGCCTGATCCACATCTCCTCTCCCAGCAGGCAAGCGTGACTACACTCATCTGGAGGGCATGTCCTGCTGGAAGCACTGCCAGGGATTTTCAACTGTTGGTTTTTTTTGTTTGTTTGTTTGTTTATTCTGCAGGCCCAGTTCTAAGCTGTCCAGCAGATCTTCCCAAGGAGTGTAGTCTCCCATCCAAAAACGTCCTGGTTTTGGATGTGATCTGTGTGCTGAATTTAGAAGCTCTGGAAAGGCACCATCCCCAGGGAAACAGACACCTGACAGCTTGTTCATCTGTCATAAAACCACACTGTATAGAGCAAACTTTGCTTTCTCCATTCCCGAACTGCTGGATTGCCCCCTCAGGGCAATCCAGCAGACCACTGATGGAAACAATAGAGAAGCAAATGCTCCCACTAAAGCATCACGATGGACTTTGCCCAGAAGGCAAACTATTGTCAGGAAACAGTGGTAGGAAAGTTAATGTTTTACCTCCTGACAGAAAGCAAAAGAGAGGCACAACGCTGCTCCACTCAACAGCAATGAAAAAAGGTCACCACACCACTGAGAGTCTCTCACAGCTGTGCCCTTCCAAGAGCTTCCACAGCTTTGGAATTTAAATGTTCACAATAGTTAAGGAAAACTTTTAAGGCCACTGACTGAAATCACTGCAATGTTCAAGCAAAGAACAAAGCTGGAGGAGGGCACATGGCACAATATGGGATTTAACACTTAATCAGTGTGACATTTAATAATCTGGCCAGTTATGGTATATGGGGGAAGCAGCGTTCTTCTCCCAAAAATCACCAGGGCGTAAATCCAAAGATTAGTCAATATAGCATTAAAAAAACAAAAACAGATACTACTTCCAGGACATTATTCTACTTTACCCTATTCTGCAGTTATTTGGGAAGATCAGTCCAAACATTCCAAGACACAAGGCTCATTTTTTTCCTCTAAACCTGCTCCATATTTGTTGCACAACAATGAAAGCAGAATTTTACCATCAGTCTAACTTGTAGCATGCCCAGAAAAGATATAAGAAGGTCTATTATGAATCCCAAGACAGGCAGTTTTACCTCTTGTGAATATTTTATTTGCTGTGCCTACCTGCTTGAGCAGGCTCACACCTTGCACCCTTCTGTCAGATTTCACCGTCTCAGCTTTGTCAATTATGAAATCAGAAAGAAAACCTGAAATGAGAAGAAAATACACCTTTGTACATGCATTGCTGTACTGCCACCAGAGGTGAACTGGCTGCCCTAAGCTCCTGCTGCAGCCAGAAGTGTTTCAGGGAACACACACACCACAGCTGACCAGGAATTTTTTTCATGGAGTTTTATGGAAAATGTAGATTTCAAAATGATCGTTCATGCTTTCAAAATTTTAAGTCTTCTTCCTTCCTTGCTCCACCTCCCCTGCCCCATCCCACCTGCTGTGACACACATCTGTCAGTGCACCTGTACAGCCGTGCTGGAGTCATTTCTCTCAGCCCATTTGAATGGTCTTACTGGGCTCAGGACTAAGGATTTTCCCATATTGTTAAAGGAATCCACAAGCCAACAGAAACAATTCTTTTCCTGACAATTCATCCATCAGCATATCGCCGTCATCCAAGGGAGCCACCAGTCCACTGGGAGCTTTTCTGACAGGTCTACAGTTACATTTCAGAATCCTTCCATGCACTGCTGGAGGGGTGGAGGTTTTAGAAGAGAAAACAACAGTAAACACAACCTCAGAAATTACTCCATGTTATTAAACCTCTGAGCTAACAGCAAGAATGTCACTTACTCTGTGTTCAGCCATAAAATAGACTTGTTTAAAGCTATTAATTTCTTGTCCTCATTTCACTGAAAAAGCACAGTTTTCAAGAAGCCTTGAAACCTTTCTCTGAACTGGTGATTAAGTCCTGTTCTCAGCCAAGAGGAAAAACGATGCTGCAAAGTTTAGTGATTCTTAAATCCTGCTTATCAACCATGGGAAAAAGTCACAAAGAGCAACAAGCCACAGACCTTTTTAAAATTATTTTTACTGTTGTCTTGTCCATCAGTCTAAATGTCCACAAAAAGAAACCTCACTTATCTCTTACAAACATCTTTGACTTTCAGTCTTTCACAGTGGCAGGAGGAGTTTGCCATACCCATTATTTCTTGCTTTGTGACATCTGGGCTTTGAGAGTTTTTTTGCCTATTTCCCAAACATCACTGTCACCACCAAGTTTTGCTACAATCCCACACACAGAGGTGTCATCCAGAGCAAAATCTGGATTCTGCTTTGGAGAAAAATACTATTTTTGTGTTTAGAGCACTGTTACAGAAAAAGTAACCAAGTCAAGACACAACAGGCAGAAGTAGAAAACCTTTCTTCCAGATAGTGAAAGGAAATTGGGAAACGTGCTCAACACTCTCTGCTGAAGTGGAAATCATAGTCCAGGAGTTTCTTATTCCAGAACACCGTAAAGAACATTTCCATGTGCCAAGTCATGGGTCAAATTAAAAACATTGCTGGTTGTCAAAAAGCCTTTTTCCAAGAATCTGTTCCCTGCTTCCAACTGGCCTGTGTTACTTTGTGACTCTTTCCATCTTCCACTCCTTTGTCCGAGGTCTTTCAGGCAGCAGGCGTTGGGATTTCAGCCCTTCCCCAGCTGCTGCAGAGCAGCCCTGCCCAGAGCAGCCAGCTGGCACAGCTTCCAGCTGAGCCCACTCCATGCCCGGGTGTCAGCGAGAATCCTGAGCACCACAGCTGGCCAGCTTGGAGAGGGAAATGTGCTCATATCTGAGCATAAACCACAAAACACCTGGAAACAAGTGACATGGCTTGTGTCCATGCCTCAGACACAAGCATGGTGTGGTGAAGTTCATTACAGTGGTTTCCGTTTGTCACAGGGTGTTTGCAAACACTCAGCTCATAAATATTAAATGTTTTGTAAAAGCATTTGTGGAAACCTCTCTGGAAGTCCAATAGGAAAACAAAAATCTGCTTTTTACTGGCCAGCATTTGAGTGAAGCTGTTGTGGTCTATTTTGCTGTGAGGCCCAAAGCAAATGAGGTGGCACCTCATTAGAGAGCAAATTTCTGCCCAAGCCTCTTGGCATACATTTGGTGTCATCAGCACAGACATTCAGCTCAGGAGAAATGGCTGAACTGCTCCTTCATTTGCTCAACACCCCTCATTATCAGGAAAGAAAAAAAAAATTAATTCTCCTTCTGCCAGCTCTACAATTCCTAATCCAGAGCCCCAAAACCCAAACAAGATTAGTTAATTCTGAAAAAAAAAGGAATAATCCCACAAAATACCTTACAAAGTGTGCTCTGTATAATGAGGCAACAATAATCACTGCAAAAAGAAGCTTATAAAGAGTTGCAGCTCTCCCCATGTCCCTGAAGTGCAGCAGCAAGTGCAGAGAGCAGACTCATCTTTTTAGCTCAGAACCCAACTCTTAACACCTCCCTTTCTACCGGATTCTTCCTTTCCAAGCTAATTTTTGGTGCAAGATGTCTTAAGTATGTTCTTGATATCAATGGAACACTTGAGGGGAAGAGCCACCTGCACAGCTCCTACAGCCAGCCAGGGAGAAGCAAATTAAAATGTTAATTATAATCAAATTTCAATTGGGGAACAAAAAGCAGAATGATTTCTCTTCTCAGATCCAGTATCAGCGTGTTTTCAGAAGATTTATGACACACATTAACTAAAGCTACAACTACACCTACCAACCTCAGCAAAATATGTCCAGACAACACTGCTCAAAAAAAAAAATTACCAAAAGCCTAACCACAAAACAGAGTGTTCTACTCTAACATGTGCTAAACATGCTTGGAGGGAAACATCCCCCAAGAAAATTATTCTGCCACAGGAAGAGAAATACAAATTTGTCAGCAGCAGTTTCAATTTCTCTTTAGTCTATGTGCTTTCAAAATTAAGATTTTCCTTCAAGCACATTTGGGTTTTCACACCATTAAACTAATCCCTAAAGAAGTTTAACCCTGAGCTCCAGCCCTGGGTTCAGATAATAAGAAGCAGGTTCTATGAAAAGGCTAAAGAGTATTTACAAGTTCTTCTGGAAAGGACTGATTCTGCAGATTGTAGTGCTGAACAATCTCTTTCCAATTAATCTGAACAGCTACAAACCCCAATCAGTGACTTTTCTGAAACTGACTACTTGAGAGATACTATTTCACAAATGTTTGAGCTTAAAAAGTCATATGTTGCTATTCAGACAGTTTAGTAACAGGGAGTTCAAGGAAACAATCCAAGAAAAAGCTGATTAGAAATCTGGGTGGTTTTGTTACAGAAGTTGGGCGGCTGGAATGTCTGTTAAACACAGAAGAAAACATCCATAATTAAAAAAAAAAAAAGGAAAAATCTATTTCATCAGCTTTTTCCCTCCAAATTTACACAGCTTGGGAAAAGCAGAAAGATCATGTCCTTCCCCAAACTGATGGCTTTCTGACAGCACAGCCCTGCTGTTTTGAGCAGCTTTGGATGCTGGGGGCTGGGAATCTGTGCCTCGAGTTCTCCAACCCCCACAAGAAGCAAGAAAAGGTCCAATTTACTCCCCTTAAGAAAACTATTCACAAATTAGTTAACTCAAAGAACTCAAACTTGTGTGTAAGTGAAATTCTCAGCAAAGGGAGGATGAACTGCACCCTCGAGGACATTTCCATCCTCTTAGGTGTCTGCCAGCTGGAGCCCAGCAGGCGCCATGCACGCTTAAAAACATGGAATTTCTGCTTCCAAATAAACAGCAAGCAAAACAAAACTGTTTGATTGGGGGATTTTTAGAATTTCTTCTGCAACACACAGTATAGCTGCAGCCAAAAAAAAAATCTCCTGAGGGATTACAACTCTCCACACATTTAACCTATGAAAATACAAACTCCAGCAAATTTCATTTATAAGCTGAAAAAAGCCAAACTAGTCACATATTCTCAAGCCAGCACTTCATTTATCTCTACCTTAATGGGAATCCCACTACCTCAGGGGGAAACAAAGAAAAGGATTTCCATGACCCGGTATAACATATAAAGTTCTTTTAAAAATGTCTTTTAATTGTGGCATTATTGTAAGGACAAGGCACCAGACCAGGCCATCTCTACACTTTGCCAGACTTCAAAACAGAAGGAAATGCCTGTCCACAGGAATCCTGTACATATGGAATAAGCTTATTTGAACAATTTTCCATGCTGTGTTCACGTACCTTGTACAAGTGTTCCATCAAATCTGGTTCTAAACACTGCTTCTTTAGAAGCGATTGACCTAAGTAAAAAAGAGAAAATCAAATTTAAACCAAACCAGACACTGGCAAATCCTCTTACTTTAGCAGCACAGGAAAGGATTCTGATTTCAGCCATTCATCTCAGCACCGTTTCCCAGTAAAAAAAAAAAGCCGCCAAAATAACCTCATCTAATCAGTCAGTGCATACACAGGTCTTAACTCGGGAAACCAACCTCACCCACAGCCCCACAGGAGCAATTAATGTAATTATTTCAGGTGTAAATTACGATGTACACGATGCCACCTGGTATCACATGTCCAGCCCCACGTTAAGGCACAGGTTAGTTAACGTCATTAAGGCTGAGCCTCAGTCCCTGGAGGACGGAATTCCAGCCTGACACCCCACAGCCCCATCACCTTTAGTGCTCCCAGACCAGACACTCCTGGGGGGCTCCTTGCCCCGCTTTCCTCTGCTGCTTTCACTCAGCCAAAGGTTCAGGAGTGACCCCAGGCAGCAGCAGCAGAGCCTGGCCGAGCCAGCTCGGCAGGCTGCGGTCCCAGCGGGGGCTCTTTGGGGTTTGCACACCCACCTCACCCTGTAAATCATGGCAGGCTAAAAATGGCCGGGTGATGACTGTGGAGGTGAAATTGTGAGCAGGGCACTTGCTCTGGGATGGCTGGAGCTGCGAGCAGGGCTGTGCACAGGCCTCACTCGCAGACACCAGAGAGGCACAAGCTGTGTTCACGTGTGACAGGAGCAAGGGCATGCACAGAAAACCCCTCCTTGGGTGGGAAACAACCCCAGAGCAGCCGGCTGCCATCTCTGTGTGCCATTAGCTTCACTTTTTTTTTTAAGGCCCGGCAGCTTCCGGTTACCATGGAGTGAGGCAGCGCAAACACCATTCCCAGCTGGCATGAAATGTGATCCCGTGATTTCACTATTCATAGCTCTGACATGATAAAGCTAAATTAAGCAGGAACTCTTCACTTCTCCAAGCTCCCAGCAGTGACTCCCTCAATGCTCAAGCTCTCCTAACACAGTTTCTCTGTGAGAAGGTGAAGGATGTTTCCTTTAGGGTAGGAGACTCCAGACCCACATGCCCAGCCTGTCATCCGGAAACAAAATGGCACCGGCTCCTTCCCACGCAGGATCTGTCCTTGCACCAACAGGAACAAGGACCTGATGAGCTGCTAGGGCCAAATGTAACAACTTCCTCATTTTGGGACCCACTATAGAATCCCACACAGCAGTTTAAGCCTTGTTCCCAGGCCTGTCCAGCACGGGCATCACCATGTCCAGGAACAGGGGCAGCTCAAGTGGCACTGGCACAGCCCCACTACCACCAGTAGCTGTCACACAGCCTGGCACCATCATCTGGCACAAGCTCCCCAAGGAGCCAGAACTGCTTCTGTAACTGCCACCACCACTCCTCTCTCCTCCAACGTCCATGGCCTGAACTATGTGGTTAAATATCCTGAAATTCCTGCCTCACCAAAGAACTCCCTGTACCACCAAAATTCTGAGGAAACCCAAGACCCAAATCCCACGTCCCTGCCCTGGCACGTGCAGCCATTAAACACAGCTCAGGATACTGTAAACTTTTCCAGAAATGGAGAAAAAGTTCAAGGGCTCTGTGGCTGCTCAAACAATTAAAAAGTTCCAACACGACAAACTGTCATTTCACAAAGACAAAGCCAAGTGAGCTGAAAAATACTCAGACTTCTGGCAAAACCACTCTATTTCTTCAGGGATACAACTATGGAACATCATGGCCTTACAATGAAAAGCATCCTCAGGCTTATCCAGTCCAGCTCAGCACTCCCTAGGTCTTCCAAAGCAATATTTCCCTGATAATGGAGAAAGTGGGAACAGGTAAACTAAATTTAGATCTGCTGATGTGCATGGATTGTCACTTACTCTATGTGTTGCTGTTTTATAACCGTAGCATTTTTCTTTTCTAATAGCAACATGCATGTCAGAAAGTGCTCACCAGCTTTCCTGCAGCCTCAAACACCTCACTGTGAGCCCACATGCCTGGCCTGACCCAAATGAGCATTTCCTTTAATCAGCTCACGTTCCTGACTTAGGTGAGCTGGAGAAAGCAGCAGACAGCTAAATTATATTATCATAATCCCACCAGCAGAATATCCAATTTTTTTACAATACACATGACAAAGCCTTACTTCCATGAAAAAAACCTGGAAGTGAAGGTCAGGGCACATGGCTGGTCCAAAATCTCAGTGTCCAAGGAAGCCTCTTCCCAGACAGCAGAACTGTCTTCCAGAGACACACAACTCATAGAGAGGCAGGGAATTAGGAAGGACTCCTGCAGACAAAGAACAGGGGCAGAGATCCGTGGCTACTCCACCTGCTGCTGCCAACACAGTCTGGGTGAACACGTGGCTGCAGCCAGAGCACCACAGCTCTTTACAGCATCTCCTTCCCAGGGCCAGGTCTTCTCTTCACAGATTCCTTTAGGTTGGAAAAGACCTCCAAGATCATCAAGTCCAGCCTGTGACTTGTCACCCAGCCCAGAGCACAGAGTGCCACATCCAGGTGTTCCTTGGACACTTCCAGGGATGGGGACTCCAAACCTCCCTGGGCAGCCCCTCCTTTCCAATGCCTGACCTCCCCTTGCAATAACCTGACAGGTTAAAGGTTTCCTCTTTGGATCTCTGGACAAAAAGGATGTGAAAATGAGATAAGGGGCAGCCCTGCATTCACCCCACGGACAGGACCCCCAGCTGGAGGGGAAGGGCTCAAACCCCAGAACTCTGCAAGGCTCTGTGACCAAACAGTAGCATTTCCAAATCACACGCATATGGAACAGACACCAAGGCCCATCCACGGGAGCACTGCCTCAGGAGCAGCATTCCCAACCTTCAGCTGCCTAAGGACATTGGAGGAAACTGTTCAAATCAAGTTCTTACTTGCCCTCCCTGTTCCTGCTGAAGTAGGGACAATAATTCCTAGATGGAAAGATGCAATTCAAAAATATGCAGCAGCAGCCAAAGAAATGTTAGACAAAAATCACAAGGCCCTAGACCCTCCAGAGGATCCTGTGACACAAAAATGCACATTTGCAAAAGCTCTCTATATTAACTGTCTTGTTTTGTCCTTTCATCTGCTGTGAGATTGTGCAACCCGTAAGAGAGGTCACAAAGCCAGCCATTTCCTCACTCCATGCTGGGCACCTGTGAAGTTCCAGAGCAACCACAGAAGACTCCAGGAGAAGGCAATGATGTATCCTAGCACTTACCTTCCTGTGCCTACAGCTGACTCCCTTCGAGGGAACCTGAGAGGCAAAGCTTTGAAACACCTTTTGAGTGCGTGGAGCCGAGGCTGTGACACCCAATCCCTGCAAGCAGCTCTCCCAGCCCAGCACCCACCAAGGGCACAGTAAAGCCCACCCGAAATGTCACACACCATCAGCACTGACACAGCATCTGCCCTCGCTCCCTGCCACAGGGAATTCTCAGGAGTCCTTCCAGAGAATAATTGGATGATTTCATTGTGCTCTCAGGAAAAGCAGCCTGAAAACATCCATTTGCTGATGTGACCCTGCTGCTGAAGCAATAAAGGCTCTTCTCTTCCACCACCAGCTACCAGACAACCCAGACCATCTTCCAAACGGTTTTAAATTGCTCATTTCAAGCAGCAGATCTGTTCTTGTGCCACAGCACCTGGCACATCACTGTACACATAAAAACCAAGGAGTCCCCTGCCTCTGACAGCTCCTGAGAGGATGGTGTTGCACACACACACACACACACACACACACACACACACACGAGTTCACCTGCTCCTCCCAAGGCAGGGCACAGGGAATGGCTTCACACTAAAAGTGGGTTTGGATCGAAGATCAGGGAGAAATTCCTCCCTGTGAGCGTGGTGAGGCCCTGGCACAGGGCACCCAGAGGAGCTGTGGCTGCCACTGGATCCCTGGAAGTGTCTGAGCTGGGATAGGGGCAGGTGTCCCTGCTCATGGCAGGGGGTGGGATGGGATGAGCTTTATGGTGCATTCCAACCCAAAGCATTCCATGACTCCGTGATTTTATGGAGCACTGCTCACTCCAGACTTAACACGTCACTTTCCACACAAACACCCAGAACCCCATCCAGGTGACAAATCACCTTGGGCAGGCTTAAAATGCATTTGTAGAAACCTCAAACACGTTCATTTCCCCAAAACAACACGAACTAGCATTAAAATCCTACAGGAAAATGAAGAGTCAAGCTTCACACGCGTGTCTGAGCCACCGCAACGCCTCTTCTGCCACATCGCCTGAAGTTCAGCCAAACTTCAAGAATAAGCAAGACGCAAAGCAGGCACCGAGAGAGCACCGGTGCTTGCGGCTGCACCGGGAAACGGTGCTGAGTGCCGCTGCGGAGCCACAGAGCCGCGGGGCGATGGCTGCGGCACCCCCGAGGGGCCGGGCCCCGGCAGCACGGGGAGCCCCGGACAGCGGGATGGGACCTCCGGGACAGACCGACGGAGCGCGGGGAAGCTCAGGGGTGCGGCCCAGAGAACAGGGATCTCCGGGAACGGGACAGCGGAGAGCACAGCGGACCACGGGCGGTTCCGGGAAAGGGCCGGGCAGGCCCAACCGGCCCCGGGGCCGCGAGGAGGCGCCAAGGCCTGGCCGGGCCTACCACGAGGCGCCGCTGGGGCCGGGCCAGAGCGGTCCCGAGAGCCGCGGACGAGCCTCGCCCGGGGACGCGCGGGGCCAGGACACCGGGAAAGGGGGGGAGCAGCGCCGCGGTGAGGCCCAGGAGGGGCGGCAGGGGGGCGTGGGCAGAGCCGGGGCGAGGCGGCTGCGGAGGGCGCGGGGAGGAGGGAGGGGTGAGGGAAGCTCCCGGTGGCGGCGGGCGGAGCCGGGGCCCCGCGGAGCCCCCGGCTCCCCCCGGTTTCCCTGCACTCACCGGCGCCGCTCCGCCGCGGCCCCTCCGCACCAGGCGCCCCCTCCGCCTCCGCCTCACGCACTTCCGCTCCGCGCGCGCGCTCTGCCCGCCCGCAGGGGCCGCCGGGAGCTGTAGTCCAGCCCACGTAGCGCGCCCTCAACCCGGCGGCTCCGCCGCACTACAGCTCCCGGCAGGCATCGCGCGCGCCCTTTCGCCACTTCCTCCTCCGCCCGTGGCGCGGCGGTGCGCGCAGCCCTTCCGGCGGGGAGCGGGGCCGCGGGCGGGAAATGGCGGCGGGGGCGGGGCGCGTCCGGCCCGCCCGGCCCGGCCTCCTCCTAATGTAACCCTCCCGGGCTGTCCCACAGGCGGCTCCTGAGGGCCCGGGAGGGAAGGGGCAGCCCTGGGACTGGGCCCTGCTTGCGGGTGGGGGCTCCAGGGGCAAACCCAGGCATGGGGGCGAACCTGTCCCGCTGCTGTGGGGCCAGGAGAGCGCCCAGCCCTGCCTTGCCCTGCCCTGCCCAGCCCAGCCCAGCCCGGTGGAGCACCGAGACACGGACACGGACCCACCCAGTCCCCTCCCCAGACACAGAGAGACACGCCGAGGGCATTGTCCACTTTTAATTGTTGTCAAAGGTTGTCTGGATGCATAACACTGTCACAAGGGCACAGAGCAGCGTGGTGCCGGCCGGGCCCGGGGACACTGGACACACGGACATGCGGGGGAATGTGGGGACCGGGAGCTGTGACACGGCCCCCCCGTGCCCCCCAGAGCACCCCCACGCCCGGCCGGCTCTATTTACAGTATTCACAGACGTTGTACCCAGCGAGTTAAATAACTACATCATTACACCACACGTCTGAGGCGGCTCCGGCGGGCTGTGAGGGTGGGCTGTCAGTCTGATAAGGTGCATATTTAAAATTTAAAAAAAAAAAAACAACAAAACGAAATAAAAACGAGAACGAAGAGAGGAGTCAGGCGTCCTCGCCGGGGCCCTCAGCCCCCGGGCGCCCAGGAGGAGCAGCGAGGGTCGTTTTCTGACGACAGCTACAGATCTGCGTGGGCCACCGGGGTCAGAGCATGGCCAGTGGCCCCTGGGAGCATCAGCCAGGCTCTCACAGCACCTCTGCGGGTGGGGAGAGCGGTGTGAGTGTGTGGTGCTCACAGCGCCTTCCCCCCACATCCCTTCTGCTGCTCACCTGTCACCTGCGGGGGCTTCACCACGGCCTGCTTGAGGAAAGGCTCCTTGTCGCCAAAGGGGATGATGCTGCCGGGGCTACCACCGTGGTGGGAGAGATCCCGCAGCTCCTTGGAGCCCTCGGTGCCCGAGAAGCCGTTCTCGTGCTTGCCGGGCTGCACGCCGTTCACCAGGGCTGCCGCCTCCTTGGAGCTGTGGGATGGGAGGGCTGGGCTCAGCCCCGGCCACGCCAACCCCCGGCTCCTCCCCGGTGTCCCCACACTCACCTCGGCTGCAGCCCCTCGCCCACCAAGCCCTTCGTTCCCCCCGGTGTCCCTGCGCTCGGGGTCTCCATCTCCGGGAGCTCCTCTGCCTTCGGGATCGGCCCCAGGTGCTTCTCGCGGCCTGAGGACATGGCAGAACCCGGCTCAGCCATGGCTGGGGCCAGACCGTGGCTGGGGGAAGCAGGCCCGGGGTGCCCACACACCTGGGACATCTTCCTGCTCGGCCGCTTTCCCATTCACCACCTTCTTGTCGTCCTTCTTCTGCAGGGACAGGAGAGCTGTGAGGGTCTGCAGGCAGGGGCAGGAGGGCTCTATCGAGTGCCCAAGTCCCCAGGGCCCCAGGACAGAGGACAGGCTCCCACCTTGGTGTCTGCTGCGTCCGACTTGCGCGTCCTCTTCATGATCTCCTCCAGGCGCTGTGGTCACACAGGGACTCACACACGGCTCTGACCACCCAGACCTGCCCGGGTGCCAGGCAGGATCCCTTCCAGGGAAAAACCCGCCGTGCCCCATGCCTGGAGGTGCCCCCCACCCTCACCTTCTTCCTTTCCAGCCGCTCCTGCTCCTCACGCTGGAAGTGCTTCTCCCGCTCCAGGCGCTGCCGCTCAGCCTCTTCGCGCGCCTTCGCCTCGGCCTCTTCCTTCTGTGCCACAGCAGGGCAGGAGGGGATGAGATGTGACAGGGGGAAAGTGATGGTGCAGGGACTATGGGGATGTGCTGCCTGGACAGCTCAGCACAGCCCTGCCCCATGTTCCCCCCTGCCACCCTGGTCCTGGAGGGGCTGGGCTGGTTCTCACCCTTTCCCTCCCGAGAGTGAACCACAGGAGAACATCCCCGCCTCCCTCCTCTATCCCTGCCTTTGTCCCCCACCTCCTGCAGCCCCTTTCCCCCACACTCCGTCAGCCCAACCTGTCTCTGCAGCCGCTCCACCTCCTCTCGCTCAGCCCGGGCTCTCTCCTGGGCCTCTCGTTCCTCCTGCAGCCGCCGCTCCTCCTCCCGCTGCCGTGCCAGGGCCTCCCGCCGGCTCTGCTCCTCGGCCGCCCGCTGCGCCCGCTCCTCCTGCACCCGCCTGCGGGGAGGGGGCCCTTAGCACGGCAGGAGGCCGGGGCTGGGGGCCAAGGGGACAACACCCACCTCTCCTGCTCCTCCTGCTCCCGGCGCTCCCGCTCCTCCCGCTCCCGCTGCTCCCGGGCCTGGCGGCGCTTCTCCGCCAACAGCCGGGCAGCCTCCTCCCGGTCCGTGGTGCCGGCGGGGGGTCTGGCCGGGGGACTGGCCGGCACAGGGCCGGGGGTCGCAGGGACTGGGGGGCCTGGGGGAGGCAGGCAGCATCAGGGCTGTTCTGGCTTCTCCCAGCCTTGCAGCTTCCCCAGCGACACTGTACCCACCTGCTGTTGGCTCTGCAGGCACCTTGGGGGGCTCGGGAAGGGATGGGGGTGCCGGACCCCGCTCCTCCTCCTTCCTCTCCCGTGCCTTCGCCTGGCCCTCCTGCTCCCCCCGGTCCTCCCGAGCCCTGGCCCGCACCTTGGGGGAGGAATGGGCGCTTCGAGGCAGGGGCGGCTTGTAGGGAGAGCTGAGGGCCGGGCTGGGGGACGCTGGGCGGGCCTTGGGGGTGGCAGGGGACGAGGGACGGTTCTTGGGAGTGGCAGGAGATGAGGGACGGTTCTTGGGGGTGGCAGGGGATGAAGGACGGTTCTTGGGGGCGGCAGGGGATGAGGGACGGTTTTTGGGGCCGGGGCTGCAAACAGAGCAAGAGAGAGTGTTAGTGGGGCTGGGGCAGCCCGCGGGTGGGGTCAGGGGCTGGGAAGCCTCAGGGTGGGGGGTCCCGACCTGCTGTCAGCCGCAGGCAGGAGCCGGGGCTGTGCTGCCGGCAGCGACTGCCGCTTCCTGAGGCTGCGCTCACGGGACAGGGCGCTGCGCTCCTTGGCATTCTCCCGATCCTTCTCCTTCTTCTCCTTCTTCTTCTGCTCCGGCCAAGGACAGACAGGGATGGTATCCACGCTGGGTGCTGGGCTTGGCCTGAAGCCACGCCGTGCCCCACAGCTGCCCTGGCACCCGGGGTCCCTGCGGGAGGTGGCACTCACGGGCGAGGGCTCGGTCCTGCGGCGCGGCGTCACATCAGGGCTGGCGGCGGCCGCCTTCCGGCGCTCCCAGCAGCGGTGCGGCAGGCGGTGGTTGTGGCAGGGGCTGAGGGGGCTGGCAGAGGCTGAGCGGGGGCACACGGGCACTGGGGGAGGAGTGACCGGCGTCAGGATGGAGCCAACACCACCTGCCCGCTGACTCCAGGCTCCCTCATCCTGGCTCCCTGCCTGTGCCAGGACCCACATGTCCCTGACTCCCCGGGGGCTCACCCTGCTCCTTGCCATTCCCAGCCAGGGTCACGGCGCTCCGGCTGCGCGCGAGGAAGGACAGGGTGGGCGTCATCAGCCGGTCCACGATGCTGCTCTCCCATGGGCTCAGCTGCAAGCTCCGGTCTGGGGAGGGAGAGGGGCCATTAGTGCACCACAAACCTCCAGACTCCAGTCCTGCCCTCACAGCCGCCGCTGGGATGGAGCAGCCGTGTGTCTGCAGCAATACCACGGCGCATGCACAATTTCAGGAGTGCCGAGAGCTTGGCTGTGCTGGGGAGGGGTCTCCACGTCCCCACACAGCTGAGCAGGATGAAGGGCCGTGCCCATGGGTGGGCGGCTTGGTGCCTGTGGACGACGCTGTGGCATGACGACAGTGGTGCCCTTGTGTCCTGTGGACACTGCAGTCACCGTGTACCAGTGGTGCCGGGTGCCATCCTGGTGATACAGCCCCCAACTCTGCCCTCTCCTTGTGCCCAGCAATGGCACCCTTCTGTGCCCCTGCCCTGTGTGACCAATGGCACACGCCAGCTGCCCGGGGGACACCACCTCATCCCACGGGAGCTGTGCTAAATCGCCAAGAGTGCCCCAGGAGCCAGGCCAGGATTACAGCACCCACGGAAGGGCAATGCCTGGCCACACACCTGGCCCAGCTGGGCACCAAGCTGCCACTGGCTGCCCTGCAGCGCGTGTCACCAAACACCCTGCGGCGCATGGGAGCCACCCATGGAGACAGGGCCCCTCTGCCCCTCTCCACTGGGTGTCAGGCCAGGGGCAGCACCAGCTGCCGGGAGCAGAGAGCACAGAGCCATGGGTGCTGCAGGGGGACAGGGTGGCAGGTCTGGCACGGGCCCAGGGAGATGCTGCTCCCACCCAGGCAGTGCTGAGAGCCCCCAGGAGCCTGTCCCTGGGCTGAGCCCCAGCACGGGGTGCTGGGAGCTGCCTGCGTCACCACAGCCACCGGCGTCAGCTGCTCTGGCTATTTATACGCGTCCGGGAAGGCGCCCATCGCCAGGCAACCCCGAAACACAACAGCAGCCCCAGCACTGGACACATCCCTCTGTTGGACACATCCCTCTGGCATGGCTGCAGCCCTGGGCAGCGCTCCCAGAGCCAGGATGACCTTGCAGCACCACGGCCACAGAGCTCTGTGGCACCCAGCCCCAGGAGCTTGTGGGGGCACTGGAACCGTGCCCAGCCCCAGGAGGGTCGGCGACAGGCAGCCCCTCTGTGGCTGCACCAGCACCCACCGGAGCTGCCCTGGGGCAGGGAGCCAAGCTCCCATCCCTGTCCTGGCGCCCCATGGGGCTGCCACCACACAGCCATTCCTCCTCCTCCTCTTCCTTCTCCTCCCAGCCCACACAGCCTCAAGGAGCCACCGGCCGGTTCCAGCCTCCTCCCCCAAACAGCAAACGGCTACTCCTCTCTCCGCGGGCACCTGGGGATGGGGCACCCTGGCATCGGGGGTCCCCAGCACTGGGCGGGGACCTGGCTGTGCCCCCTGCGCTGGGACAAACGCAAAGGGCTCTTACTTCTACTGGGAGAGTTCCAGAGGGTGGCGGAGGATTTGGAGAGCCGCTTGTTGATTATAGAGTCGACGTGTTTGGGGAGGTTTACAGCGGACACCGAGCACCGGCTCGCACCTGGAGGAGGGAAAAGACACAAGGGCATTAAGGTCCCGGGGCCGGGGCCAGGCCCCCCACATGCAGCATGCACGGCCGTGCCAGGGCACTGGGGCGGTAGTGGAACGACCAGGGGAGATGCTGGAGTCGGAGGACACAGCACAGAATGGAGTAGGAGATGCTGGAATCCAGGGACACAACACAGAATGCAACAGGAGATGCTGGAGTCTGGGGACACGGCACAGAGTGGGACAGGAGATGCTGGAATCCAGTGACATGGCACAGAGTGGGGCCAGAGGAGATACTGGTGTCTGGGGACACGACACACAGCACTGGCATTCGGTGTGACAGTGTCTGAACCCTGCAGGGTCATGCTGGGATCATGCAGGGATCTCATCCTCAGAGAGCCAGGGCGGCTCCCAGGCCCCGCTAAAACAATTTTCCCAAACACAGTCCTGGGAATCGGGAGCGGGTGGCCGGGGACCTCGGCAGCACCAGGCGAGCATCCACCCTGGGGGAGCAGGGTGAGGGCAGCAGGTCCAGACAGACACGAGACAACATCACACCGGTGCTGGGTCACTACAGCACTGCCAGGATAGTGCTGGTGGCTGGCAGCACCTCCACAGGTAGCTGGGATCTCCCCACCCTGCCTGGGCTCCTCTGGACAAAACAGCCACAGAAGTTTAGGGCCGGTGGAGGCAGGAGACTGGTGAGAGACAGCTGGCAGCAGCTCCAGCAGCACATCCCGATGGGAAGTGGCAGGGGAAGGTGTCCCCTTGCCAGACCCTGCCAGGTGCTGCACCACAGACACCCCAAGTGTGCCATGAGCCACAGTGGCACACACGGCACCGAGACAGGCGTACCCAGAAAGTGGAGCCTGTACACACAGCCCAGCCAGGTACAGCTGGGCACCCAACACCTGAGCACACACGGCACTGGGCACACGGTGCCAGTACGCACAACCTGGCACACAACACCTGTGCACAACCCAGCCAGGTACAGCCAGGAACACATCACCTGTACACAGTCTGGCCGGGTACAACCAGGAACACAACACCTGTACCCAGTCTG
>QUSF01000067.1:907620-927920 GCA_003676055.1 Chloebia gouldiae | reverse complement strand
ACACAGTCTGGCCAGGTACAGCCAGGAACACATCACCTGTACACAGTCTGGCCAGGTACAGCCGGGGCCACCACAGCTGCCCCATGGCACGTGAAGGCCAGAGAGTTCCTAAGGACACAGCACTCTATGTCACCATCCATGCCAGACAGTGCTGGCACCTGCCAGCACAGCACAGCAGTCAGGGGACAGTGGAGAATTCCACATGTCCAAGTGCCGAATCGTGCAGGTGTCCCCAAGAAGCCCCCATGGAGCAGGACCAGCTTCTGCAGCCACACATACAGCCACAGTCACCTCCATACTGGACCTGCAGGGGCCAAGCACTGCCCCCACCCAGCTGGGGGACAAGGGGACACGCCGCAGCACAGACCCCAACCAGAGCTCACAGAGGCCTTGTGCAGCCCCACAGCCCGTGGGGCTGGGGGCCCTTCACGGTTGCTGGAGACCTGGCAGTGTGGCCACGGCATGCTGAGGCAGCCAGGGCTGCCCCCAAGCAGGTCTCTGAGTGGAAAAGGGACTGTAACACACAGCCTCCAGCTTACACCCAGCCCCACAGGAGCAGAGAACAGCCACGGGACCCCGTCAGTCCCCAGCACAGCCCAGAGTGATGCAGCACGACCCACCAAGCGGGGCTGAGCTGGATTTGAGGGCTGGCAGAGAGATGCCCAGCTGCCCCCAACACTGTCAGAGCCACAGGGTCCCAAGTTGCCTGTGCCCAGCCTGGCACTCACCATCCTTGTGTGCAGGGGAGCCGTGGTGCAGGGCCCCAGCCCAGGACCACCTCTGCTGCCGGATCTCTGCCCACGTCTTCTTGACCGACCGCTGGATTGCAGCCTCATAGCGCTCCTGCCCGAGGGAGAGGGACAGGCTGAGCCCAGCGGCTGAGGGAGTGGGGCTGGGGCCAGCCAGAGCCTCCCAGCAATGGAGGTGCTTGGAGGGAGACAGGACAGTGATGCCTGCCCTGGCCAGGGCACACGTGCCAAGAAGCTGGGCACAGCACAGGCTCTGCACCAGGAAGGAGGGGCAGCAGAGGGTGGGTGCAGTGGGCAGCTCCACAAAAGGCTCATGAAGCATCTCCTGAAGGGCTGGTGGAGCCATGAGAACTCCTCGGGGATTGCATGCCACGTGCCACTGCAGCCCTCCATCCACTGCACCCATGATACCCATCCCCATCCCCACCTTATTCTTCTCCAGCTTCTGCCTCTGCCGCTCCTCCAGGACCGCCCGGCGCTTCTCCGCCCGCAGCCGCTGCTCCTCCAGCCGCTTGCGCCGCTCCTCCAGCTGCTTCTCCCGCAGCAGCCGGGCCTTCTCCTCCTTCTCCAGCCACAGCACCCGCTTGGCAGCTGTGGGGGGCAGCGGGGTCGCACTGGAGGCACAGCCCCGGGCAGCCCCGTGGTGGGACCGCGTGCCCATGCCGGTGGCGCGGGGCCACGGGCCGGCTGCGGCCGGGGCACGCGGCCGGGCTTGCGGGGCAGGCAGCATCGGCCGGCGAGGGAGGGGTTTGGGCCAGGACAAAAGGGAGGCCGGGAGCCCGCCGGGAGCCCGCCGAGGCGCGCGGTGAACAATGGGGGAATGAGGGTGGAAAGAGCGCGGGGACAAGGAGGCCCCATGCTCAGCGCAGGGGCCCTGCTCGCCCGCTGCCCCGAGCCACTGTGGGGCTGCCTGCGGCTGCCTGCACATGATAGAGCCGGGTACTAACACTGGTGGCACCTGCACAGGCCCGGGGAGTATCCAGAGCAGGGAGCAACAGTGTGTGCCTGGGGGTCAGCAGTGTGCCTGGGGGTCAGAGGTGTGCCTGGGGGTCAGCAGTGTGCCTGGGGGTCAGTGGTGTGCTGGGGGGTCAGCAGTGTGCTGGGGGGTCAGCAGCGTGCCTGGTGGGCAGAGCTGCCAGCACTGCAGTTCCCACCCAAGCTCAGCTCACCACAGCTAATGGGATTGCCCATGACCCAGCAAAGCTCTTTAGCCCCTGCCTCCACTCC
This sequence comes from Chloebia gouldiae, assembly GCA_003676055.1. Classification (NCBI taxonomy): domain Eukaryota; kingdom Metazoa; phylum Chordata; class Aves; order Passeriformes; family Passeridae; genus Chloebia; species Chloebia gouldiae. Next base: position 925,944 of record QUSF01000067.1, on the reverse strand, counting down.
CCCATCCACTTTCCCTCCCAGTCCCATACCAAGGTACTTGGCTCGTTCCTCGCGCCGCTCCTTCGCCTGCTTGTGCCTTGCCTGGGCCTTCTGGGCATCTGCAGAGGGGAAACACCATCAGGGTAGTGCCCAGCCCCACCAGGCATTGACTGGTGCCCACAGGGTGCAGCATCACTGGAGCACTGCAGCCTCCTGGCACCCACCTTGCTTGGGTCGGGGGCTGGCGGCAGGAGACGGTGAGGGGCGGCTGCTCCGGGGGCTCACATCCTTCGAGGGCCCGGCTGTGGCACCCAGGGAGCTCTTGGCATCAGGAGAGGCCCCTTCAGTGGCAGCTGGGGCTGGGGGCTGGCTCCCGTGGGGCAGCGTCGCCGCGGAGCCAGGGGCGGCAGCGTGGACGGGGACAGGCTGGCCAGCGGTGTGGGGCAACGCCTCTTCTTTGGGGTGCTCCATCCCAGGCGGCTTGGGGGGCCTTGGGGGGGACTGGTCACCCTGGGGAGGAACACTCTGTGCTGAGGGGACCGGAGTTGCAGGGCTGGGGGACACGGGCTGTCCTGGAAGTGCCACGGCTGGAGGGCCAGGTCGGTCACGGTGTGGGGGGCTGCTTTCAGAGTGGGGCATCACGGCCGGGGGGCACACAGGCTGCTGGGAGGGGGGCACGGCTGCAGGGACAGGCGAGACGATCTTCTCAGAGGGGGTGATGGCTGCAGGGATGGGTGGGATGGTCTTTTCCGAGGGGATGACATCTGGAGGGCCGGGTCGGTCATGCTGGGGGAAGCTGCGCTCTCCCTGCAGGGCACCCCCAGGCACAGGGGGTGGCACAGAGGGCGGGGGGATGCTGTCTCCCATCGGGGATGGTGGCTTCCCTGCAAGAGGGACAGAGCAGAACACAAGGTCACTCAGTTGGGGAAGCCTGTGGAAAATCTCCCCAAACACAGCTCTCAGGGGACACAGCCCTGTCCCCCCAAACACATCCCTCAGGAGCAAGGCCAGGGAAGGTGGTGGAACCCCACCTCAGCCCTGCTGCTGCTGCCCCAATCCTGGGGGGCACCCGCAGCGGGTGCCAGGCGCTGGGCGCACAATGCACAGAGGGACAGCCGGGCTCCACCAGGCACTGCCACCACAAAGCTGCCCTTCATCCCCTGGCAGCTGCCGCCTGGCCCTGCCGTGGGGGGCACGGGGCCAGAGAGCCCCCATGGGCACGGGGACCCACACACTCCCCTGCCACTCTCCCCGAGGGGACGAGGACGTCGAGCGCTTCCGCGGCACCGTCGGCGCAGCCGGCGGCAGGATGGGCGCGGGCCGTGGCCTGACGTCACCGTGACAGCCCGTGGCCCCCATCACGCCACGGACCCGCAGCCATGAACTCATGGCCCAGGAATGCACACGAGGCCGCCAGACAGAGCCCCCTCCCCGCGTGGGGCCGGCCGTGGGGCAGCCCGGAGGATCTGCCCCGTTCTGGGTGGCCGCCGGGCGCCCTGAGGGAGCGCTGAGCGCAGCCCGACACGGTGCCAGCGCCTGGCAATGCCACGGCACGTGCCCTCTGGAGAAGGGATGTTGGAAGTGTCCACAGCGACAACAGTGGTGGTGACTCCCCCGGCCCCCATTATCAGCAAACAAACCCTCCAGTACTTGCCAGGATCCCAACTCCAACCCCCACGCAGCAGCAGCACTGTCACCCCTGGCCAGAATGATGTCAGACCCACCGCAGGGCACACAGCTCCAGCCCCATGGACAGCACTGCAGAGGGGGGGATGGCAGAACCCCAGCGACCAGCACTCACCACCAGCTGATGTCACACACAGCCAGCTCAGCCGTGTTTGCAGAGCTCTCCACAACCCTCCGCGAGGGGCAAAGTGTGGGCTCTGCAAACACAGCCGGCGCCACTCCTCACCCACCCCACGGCTCCTCACCCATCCCACAGCTCCTCATCCACCCCACGGCTCCTCACCCACTCCACATCTCCTCACCCACGCCATGCTGGAGTGCTCAAAGCCAGGGTCAGCCCAGGCTACCCAAAGAGGCATTGCTAGCTCCCTGCACTGACAGCATGGGCACACCCCAGGTCCCCTGGTCCCCAGAGAGGGGTCAGGGGTGCTGCTGCAGCCCCCCAGGCCAGGGCTGTGCCAACAGGGTTCCCCCACCCTGGACTCCGTGGGACACAGGCAGCCCCGGCCCCCCCGCAGACTTTCCGGGTATTTTCTGCTGCAGGAAGCCGGCCCATCCCCTGGCCCCGATCCTGCACATCCCATGTCCCCAGCACTGCTCCCTGCGAGGCAGCCACGGGTCTGATGGGGGGCTGGGACTGGGGGGTCCCAGCTCTGTCCCCCCCAGGGCTGCCTCAGATGGGCAACCACAGGCAGCAGGGCTTGGCAGCCCCCAGGTGCCAGATCCCGGGATGGCACCTGCGGTGTCACTATGTGCGTCCCAGCTGGGAGGGGTGACCACTGTGGTGGCACAGCCAAGTGCTGCACACAGGGCCCAGTGAAAGCATCAAGGCCCGACTGATCCCCTGAGCAGATGGAAATACCTCAGAGAGCCCTGGACGTGTGGGGACCACTGGCAGGGGACAGTGGGTGCCTTCTGCCAGCCCACAGAGCCAGGCAGAGAGCCCTGGGCAGGATCTACCCTGCCCCACTGGCCAGAGAGACAACAGCACCTGTGGCCAGGGCAGGGCTGTGGGCACGGCCAAGACCTCCAGGCCCAGCCAAGACCCCCAAGGTGGGGCAGGGCCGGCCCTGCCGCCATCTGTCCCTGTCGCTGCTCCAGCACGGCAGCTGCCCTGAAACCCAACGCTGCCTGCGCCCAGGCGGCGCGGGCGTCCCCTCTCCCCCGGCCAGGGCATTCCACACGGATTAGCTCCCGTCCCCCCAGACACGCAGGCACGGCTGCCCTGCAGCACCCAGCCCGGGCGAGCCCGCATGGCACCAGCCCCGCTGCTGCCATCGGGACGGCGCCGTGCCCAACACAGGGCGAGGTGCTGCCCTCAACGCCGCATCGCCCAGCCCGTCCTGCTCCTCGCACGGCTCCCTTGGGCACCGGTGCCCGTGCCACCGAGCACCAGCGGCACATCCAGCCCGGCAGTGCCCGGTGCAGCGCGGTTCCTTGGCCGGCACATGGCCAGGGATGCTCAGCCAGGCACAGGCAGATCCCCGGTGCCGTGAAGCGAGAGCACATCGAGGCCCGCGGGCGCTGCTCGGACCAGCGGCCCTCGTTAACTGTCCCTGCAGGGCACTGCCCAAAAGAACGGGGGGGCACCCGCCCGATGTCACCTCAGCTCCCCTCAGCTCCGTATCCTCGTGTTCCTGCTCCGCAGCACAGCGCCCAGCGGGGCAGGGGGCATCAGGAGAGCAGGGCTGATGGTGCACTGGAGGTCTTTGGTGAGCAATGGAAAGCCACCCAGAGGTGTTGGTGTCACACTGCCCAGCCACCCCGGCCATTGCAGCAGTCCCTGCTGTGCCAAGGACAAGACCCTGAGGCCAGCCCAAAGAGCCACTGCTGGCCCTGCAGGGCTGCTCCCCACAGCCCGTGGGGACGTTCATGTGTGCAGTACACCCTCAGGCCCTCCTGGGTGCAGCTGTTCCCAGCTGCCTCCCCTGCCTTGATAGCAGCTCCATGGGGTCTCTGGGTCTCTCCTGCCAGCAGGGACTGGTGCAGAGCAGGAAGGCAGCGTGGTCACAGAGCAGGGGTGTCTCTGTGGGTGCTGGTGTCCACTCTGCCTGAGGCCATCAGAGCACTGTGGGATGCACCAGGATGCTCCAAGCCCTGGGGGTGCTCCAAGCCCCAGTACTGCCCCTGATCCCACCCCTGCCTCAACACTCAGATGTGCCTTGGGGCTGAGCCCTGCCCTGTCCCACCCAGCTCCTGGGAGTCCCCTGCGCTGCAGCAACCCTCACACCTGGATGACAAGGACAGTGAGCAAGCGCTCCTGACACATCCCTGGAACGTCCACAGCACATTCCCAACACGTCCCCACTATGTCCTGCCTGCAGGCACAGCACTGACACGCACCCTCAGTGCTGGCTCACATGCTTGGGCAGGGAGATATGGGCAATGCCAGCAGCCCCTGCCTTAGGGGTGGCCAGTGCCACCCTGGCAGCCACCACCAGCAATGATACCCTGTCCTCAATGGGGACAGCCACCTGCAGCCTGTCCCCAGGCACACGGGCACTGTCACCCATGGCTGGCTCCTCTCCCCGCCACCTTGGAGCCAGTGAAACACAGCTGGCAGCTGGCTGGGCTTCAGCCACAGTGCCCCACCACTGCCCACAGCCCCACTTCGGGGGACAGGCCTCCTGGGACAGGACAGGCTGGAGCAGGGCAGGAGGGGACAGCAGCAGGGCCCCTGTGAGGGCACAACCAGCTGCCAGGCATATCCAGCCTCCTTTCCAAGGGCTCGTATCCTGCCAAGGCTCCGGGATAGGGGAATGAGGAGCAGCCATGGGGGAACTGCACCAGCCCCTGGGCCAGAGCAGAGGTCATTGAGCTCCCATGGCACTGTCGTGCTGAGCTGGAGAGCAACAAGGGGAACTTGGGATCTTGTGGTGAGAGCAAGGCCAGAGTCAGGGGGTTTCCAGGGTTTAAAACACACGTGAAGGAAAGAGCTGGAGCTGCTGCTGGCCCCAGCACCCCCACAGCAAACTGTGCCTGTGGTCACAGTGCAACCCCAAACAGCCCGAGGGCAGGGGCAGGAACACCTGCCCACCATCCATCTGGCACGCTGGCAGTGGCGACAGGAGGTGCCCTCGTCCTTGGGGCGACCCATGTGGCGCCACCAGTGCCCAGGGCAGCCAGCCCAGGCGCGCTCCCGAAAACCTGTCTGCTAGCATCATGCTGGGAAACAGAAACCTGGCTGGAAGGCAGGGCATGGAGCTCTGTGCCTGCCAGCATCCAGCCCCTTGGGGAGCAGGTCAGTACCCCCAAAAAAACAGCTCCTGTGCCTCACAACACGGATGTGGCACCTACCAGGGCTGTGCAGGATCCAGCTCCATTCCCAGCAGGCTGCCTGTGGGGCTGCCCAACCCTGCTCAGAGCCCTCCAAGGAGCGAGAGCTGTGCTAACTATTTTGGACATGGCACCACGGGACTGTCACATCACCACTCTGCACGTCGCATCACGTTGCTCTGACGGTTTCGCAGCAGCGGCTCCCGCGCTGGGAGAACTCCCGAGCTGCTGCTCCCAAACACAGGCACTGGCAGGTAACCAGCTCGCCCTCCCTCTCTGCTGTGCCAAGGGATAAGGGCTGGAGGAGCTGGGGGACACCTGGATAAGGACAAATCTCTGCCTTCTCCCTGCCTTGCTCCTCGTCCCTCTGTACACTGCATCCCTCTGCCCACCTGGGCAGCTCTGCAGGTCACACCCTGCCCTGGCTGCCCTTCACGAGTTTCTCCCATGCCACTGTCTGCCCCACACATGGTGGGTCCTGGCCCCTTGAGTGAAATCTCTTCCCTGCTGGTGGCTCCGACCCACTCTAGGCAGCAAACAGGAAGCAGCCCGGGCTGCCCAGTAATGCAGGTCACCCACACCGGACAGGTCAGGGATGGTCCCTGAAGGAGGACATGGTGCAAAACCGCCCGTGCTCCTTCAGTACCATTCTGCACCCACAGGAGAGCAGCCAATGACCCACAGGGTGTGCGGGGAGCCCAGGATGGCCGGGAGCAGCCAGCCCTGGTCCCCGGGCCGCGACAGCATCGTGCGGGCAGGCCACGGCGGGCGGGAAGGCAGCGGAGGCAGCGAGCGGGACTCAGACAACATGTCTGGCGCAGGACGCGTCGTTCGGGCAGCGATGCCGGACCTGCGGCCGGCTGGTGCAGGAGCCGCCGGTTCTCAGCATCGCCGGGAGCCGCAGCCATCCCTCCCCGTCCGCGGGCCCGGGCGATGGAGCACTGTGGCCGAGGGGGAGGGGAGCCGCCTCTCCTCTTCCTCCCGCGGTGGGAAACGACTCCGCGGAGCTCTGCTTAGTCACAGCGAGCGCTGCGCTGGAGCCCCGAGAGGCAGCGCCAACCCCGGCCCCGGCCCCGCCGCCGCCCTGCCCGGTTCATCCCGGGGCAGCGGGACCGGCCCTGCCGGGGCGAGCCGCGAGTCCACGCGGCGGGGAGGGGGCGGCCCCGGGCGGGCGGGGGGCGGCGGGTGCCTCCCACGGCGGGCATCGCCCACCGGCCGGCGGGGACGAGCCGGGGCGGCGCCGGCGCCGCCACCCCCGGGGCTTCCCGAGGGCAGCCCCCCTGCACCCCCCACGCCGGCGGGGCCGGGGCCGCTCCGGCCCTCCCCAAGATGGAAGGGCCGTGCCCGGGCTTTGTCCCTCCCGGGAAGCCGCCCCGGCCCCGGCAGTGCGTTCACCCCCCTCGCCCCCCCGGCTCCTCCACCGCCTCCCCGGGCCGCCGCCCCGCTCTGCTCCGCCGCATTCCGCGGACCCGGCCGCCTCATCTCCGCCGGCACGGCGGGCCGCATCCCGCACCCCGCGGCAGACCCCGCACCCCCGGGCCGCATCCCGCAGCCCTCGGCCGCATCCCGCACACGGACTCCCTGCGGCCCCGCCGTGCGGGAGGGGGCCCGGGCGCCCCCCGGAGCCGGTACCGGCGCCGCTGCCGGCGCGGATCCTTACCGAGGGGCTGGGGCTGGGGCCGGGGCTGCGGCTCCCGCCCGGCGCAGCTCCGCTCCATGGCGCGGCAGGCGCAGGGGCTGGCCCAGCCCCGCTCCCCCCGGCCCGCGGGGGAGGACGCTCGGCGCTCCCCGCCCCGGCCCCGCGGCCCCGGCCGGGGGGAGCGGCCGGGGGATGCTCCGCCTCGCCCCGGCTCCAGACGCGGCCCCGCAGCCCCGACCCGGCGCGGCTCCTCCCGCAGCCGCCGCTGGGACCCTGCGCCCGTCACCCCAGCCTCGGGCCTGTCCCCGCATTGCTCAGCATCCCCCAGCTTTGCTCGGCCACGCGCCCGCCTCCAGCCCCTGCTCTCTCCGATTTTGGGGCTCGCACACTCATTTTACGATGCTCCGGTCACGCGCGAAGCGCTGGCCCCGCAGCAAACACGCCCCGCCCCGAGCAGCACCGCGGTGCGCAGCCAGCACCACCCGGAGCAGCTGCCCCAGCCTCTGGCACCCCAAAAAGACACCGATTGCCCGTTTCCGAGCCCCACCTCAGCTGTTCGAGAGGCCTTGGAGCTGCTGCTCCCCCGCTCCCCGTCACACGTGAGCCTTAGTCACCGCCAGCAGCCGCCTCCGCTCGGGGGCTCCCCCGCCCGCATCCCCCCTGCCCCGGTAACCGGCAGACAACAGAGCCTCTCCCGCTCCCCGGGCAGGAGCAGCGGCCCCCGCTCAGGGCTGAATCCCCTTTGGGCCCTGCTTGGACGAGAATGTAGCCAGGATAGGGGACGAATGGGCAGCACCAGCAGTGGGAGGAACACGGCTCCAGGCTCTGCAGGGGCACCAGGAGGCAGGGACATGTCCTTGTCCACCACGTGGCCAGCCTGCTCCAGGCATCCCGCAGAGTGCCCGGCTTTGGGTGTGTGGATGAACAAAGTTAGTTTTTTGTGGGCAGCACCCATCAGAAATGCCTGTTTTGGGGATGATGTCACCACAGGCCAGGATATCCCCTGCCACTCATTCTCCCTCACTTACCAGGCAAACAGGTTTACTGAAATCCCAGCCCTTTTCCTTGGAAGTACATTCCCCTGAGTCAGGGATGGGGAGCTCCTCAGCAGACGGGGCGGCCCCACTCTGTGATGCTGCAGGGGTAGCCCTACACCCCAAATCACCCTAAAGTCATCAGCCTCCTACAGCCTCTAGCCCGGCACCCTCTCACCTGGCTCAGACAGAGCAGAGGCTTCCTGAAACTCCCAGAGCCTCGCCTGCCAGCTGACTCCCCACTAGGGAATGCTGCATGGCCAAGACTCAGCTCTGGGAGCTGGGGCACCTCAGGAGGATGACAAGGAGAGCAATGTCCCAGCAAACTTACAAAGCCAGGATATGCCCTGGGACAGGAAAGGGGAACAGCCCCACTCACACTGTTGCATGGCTGAGCCTCCAAGGGGCTGCAGCAGCCCCACAGCCCTGTATTTCCATGGCACACAAGGGATCTGGCAGAGCAGGACTGGAACCACTCCATGGCATGCTCCAAGGGTGACTGTGGGTGGCTTCCAAAGCCTCTTTGCCTGTGGGTCCCACAGCATCACCTGGAGCAGATGAGCATCTCAGGGATCTAGGACAAGCTGGCACTGGATCCAGCCACGTCCATGGTCCTTCTCCCCACAGTGGGGTCAGTCTGGAGAAGGGGGCATGGTGAGGAAGGGGCAATTGTGGGTGTACAGGGCCTGTGACCGTGCTCCAACAGTGCAACATGAGAGGGCTCGTGAATGCCATGCCAGCCCAAGTCGATGGGCTTATACAAGCAGGGATTGATCAATCACTCTGCTGCAGGCAGAGCCCCGCTGTGTTGGGGTTCCTGGGTCCAGCCCTGCCATTCCTGTGGTGCTGGGAACAGCTGCCCTCCCTGAGCTGATGGAAAATCCGATGAGCTCATGATGAGCAGGGCACCCAGCCCTAGCTGCTGCATGCCCCAGCACTCCTCAGCCCTGCAGCATGGGGTGCAACACTACCATGGCTCAATCGGGCCAGTATGGGCAGGGGGCTGCACCCTCAGGCCCAACACCTGGCCCTGACACCGACTGTAGGGACCCAAAGGGATCAGCACCCCAAAGTCAAAGGATAACTAGAGGCACAGCTCAGCCCTGCCAGCAGGAACTGACATTCTGTGAGTCTGGGAGCAAACAGGGATAAAGATGGCAAACAAACCCCGCCAGCACCTCTGAGCAAAGTACTGTGTGGGACACCCCATCCCACCCATTTCCACCTGCTCCTTACCCCTCTGCTCCTACCTCTCTCCTCAGCCCCAGGACTTTGCCCTGGCCCCAGGCTGCTCCCACCCTGCTGCACTGTCCCCAAAACACTCCAGCTGATTCCCACTCGCCGTGGGGCAGTGACCCTGGGGATGAGTGTCTGTCCCTGTGTCCTGTCCTGGGGTGGAGGGATGCAATAGGAACCCACTTCCAGCAGCATACCAGAGCAACAACCAGACCCCCAGCATGCTGCCATGGGGCTGCACTACAGCCCATGGCAAATCCCAGCTGCTGCAGGACAATCCCCTGTGGGTGTCAGTGACAAATGGGCCAGCAATGGGCTGAGCCACAGCGGGCTTCGCCCTGCCCTGCCACAGCTCGCGCCTGCTCTGTAATTATCCCCAGCCGCATCTGTAATTAGTGTCCTGATGTCATGGGGTCAGGCCTGGGCAGCCCCACACGCTCCCAGCCACCCCCACCCTGGCCTCCGGCCTTGGGGCTGGAGGAGATCACAGTCTTCCAACACCATCCGGAGGAGTTCCTGCCCAGCTCCGGCTCCCCGCCAGCATTGCTGCCGGAATCACATCCCAGTGCTGCTCCACAGCCCCCAAGCTGCTGCGGGGTTGGATCTGTCCCTCGGGCCAGCGCAGGGCTTGGTCGCTCCAACCACTGCCGCCTTCCCTGCAGCATCCTGCCCGCTCCCTGAATCCTGCCTGGGAAGGAGAAGGGCCAGCCCCTGCCCTCCCGAGCCTCCCAGGGCTGCCAGTCACCCGCTCCCTCGGCGCAGGGAATGCGCTGGAGCAGCCCAGCGGCTATAAATAGAGCGGGAGGTGCAGGCACGTGTGGCCGCAGCACACGCGGGACCGGGCGGCCGCTGTCCCGCGGCCGCTGTGGGGCACGGGCAGGGTGTGGGGCTGCAGCAGTGCCTCGGGGTGGGACAACCGCGGGAGGAGGGTGAAAGCACCGAGCAGGGCAAGAGCAGTGTGGTCCTGTGCTGGGGAGATGCCAGCGCTGTGCCGGGAGGATGGAGGGGAGGCCCCACACAGCTGCCATGGAGCACCAGCACTTTATTGCAGGGCAGAGAACCACCACAGTGCCCGTGGCACATGGGGTACCTCGCATCCTTTCCCTCTGCCAGCACCCCGTGCCCACCCCCGCCGCTAACACGCGCGTAAGGGCCGGGCCGTGCCGGTGACGCTGAACCGCGCGCTCAGCACCTCCGAGGGCGCCCGCGTCTTCTGGCCTGGCTGCTGCCCACCGGCGAAGAGGGTGAAGGTGCCAGGCTCCAGGTGCCAGTCCTGTGCCCAGACCGCACGCTGCTCGGCCAGCACCTGGAAGGACAGCTTGGCCTCCCGGCCGGCCAGCACGGCCACACGGCGGAAAGCCACCAACTGCCAGCGGGGCACCGGCACGGATGACTGCTCCCAGCGCAGGTACAGCTGCACCACCTGCACGGAGGGATGGGAGTCAGCAGAGTGGGACTCCACAGCAGCCCCCTTGCAGCGGGGAGCTCGGGCACATCTGTACCCCGCACAGCCAGATCAGGGCAGAGCAGCTGTGCCCACCTCCTCGCTGTCCCGCAGCCCTGTGTTCTCCAGCACCACAGACACAGAGAGGTTGGCACAGACGGGCAGCACTGGGGGGCTGAGCACCAGGTCCCGATAGCGGAAGGTGGTGTAGGACAGTCCATACCCAAAAGGGTAGAGCGGGGCCTCCTGCCCATAGTACCGGTATGTCCGTCCCTCCATGGTGTAGTTCTCCATTGGTGGCACCTGCGGGACAAAGGCCAGTGGAACAGGGCAGGGCTGGGCAGGCACAGGCAAGAACCACAGCCCTGCATCCTGCAGCTGTTCCAGCCACCAAGGCAGGGAAAGCCTAAGGGTGCAACCAGCAGCCCTGACCTTACCTGGTGCATGCCTGCAGGCCAAGTGGCCGGCAGCCGGCCAGCCGGGCTGGCCCCCACCTCTCCCAGCAGGACCCTGGCAATGGCCAAGCCGGTGGCCTGGGCAGGGAAGAAGCAGGCCAGGATGGCCCCCACGCCGTCATGTGCCTGTGCCCAGCTCACATCCAGGGGCCCCGCGTTGAACAGCAGCAGAATGACGGGGCGCCCAGTGGCTGCAGGGAGGTGGCTGTCACTGAGAGGCCCACAGTGGCACTGCTGGGATGGCCCTGGGGTGTCCCATGGATGGGGAACACCTGGGTGGGTTGAGGTCCCACAGAGCCCCTACCCGCCTGCACGGCATCCTGCAGCAGCTCCAGCTGGTGCCCCGGCAGGGATAGGTCACTCCGGTCTTTTGCCTCTGTCTCCACATCTACCCCTGGATGGGGACAGCCAAGGGAAAGCCCCTTACACCTCTGTACGCAGACAGGGCAGAGGGGCACCGACTGCCTCCGAGGTGGCTCATGGGCACCCCTCTCTCCCAGAGCACTCCCCTTCCCCTGGCACTACCCACCCAGTGCTCTCCCACTCCCACCTACCTGTCCCCAGGCAGACCAGCACCACGTCAGCTGCCCCCACGGCCTTCACCAGTTCTGCCCGGGTGTACCGCTGGCACCGTGGCTCGCTGCAGCCCGCTGCAAAGCTGACATTGGCCCCCAGCATCTCCAGCCCTCTCCTGAACCAGGGAAGAGCAGAGGACACACGGGCAGCTGTGCCCCAGGGTCGGGGCATAATGGAGACAGCCCCCTTGCCTGGCCACCAGCCAAGGGCCAAGCAGCTCCAGCAGCAGCCCTGGACAGTGGCCGGAAGAGGGGAACAGTGACCAGGAGAGGGGGACATGAGGTGGGACCACGCTGTCTCACCGGGGAGTGTAGATGTACTGAGGCTCTGGCACCGGTGCATAGTCCCCAAATAGTACCCGGGGATTGTCAGCAAAGGGACCCACAACCTGCAGAGGGCAGAGGGGTCAGGGTGGGCACCAGCAGCTCTGTGACACCTGTGTGCCATGAGTGTGGAACCAGGACGTCCCCCTGCCGACCACCTTGCAGGGGCTCACCGCGAGGTGCTGGCTGGACAAGTCCTGGGCCCTCAGGGGCAATGTCCCCCGCACATTCTTCAGCAGCACAAAGCTCTTGACAGCAGCTTCCAGTGAGAGGTTGCGGTGCTCGGGGCTCTGCACCACACTCAGGTCCAGGGAGCTGTAGGGGTTCATGGCTGGGGGGTCAAACTCCCCCAGACGCATGCGTGTGTAGAAGAGAGGCCGGACTCGGTCACGCAGCATCTGTGGAGATCCCAGCCCAAACATCTCAGTTGTGCTTGGCAGGGACAGCCCAGGCTCTCTAACCACATCCCTGGTCCCACTCCACTCGGCTCACCTGCAGCGTGATGTTGCCCATGGCCAGAGCCTGAGGGATGTGCATGAAGACATTGTTCCTCATGCCATAGGAGAGCTCCAGGTTGCAGCCAGCGTTCACCGAGGCTGCCGTGCCAGGAAGAAGGGAGAACTCCCGTCACGGCTGTGCCATGCCTGGGGACTGACCCCATGCCCAGCCCATGAGCTCACCAACCGCTGTCTCCAGGAAGCTGCGTGTGTAGTGATGCCCTAGCATGATGAGCTCCACAGCCCCCTCGTCGCTCACCACGTACCCATCAAACCCCCACTCGCCACGCAGGATGTCCGTCAGCAGCTTCTTGTTGGCGCAAGCGGGAACGCCGTTGATCCTGTTGGAGAGGGGATGGGGCAGCCGGGAGAGCGGGGCACTGGCCATGCCAGGGGCAGCCCAGCCCACATGGCCCCTGCTGCGCTCCACACCTGTTGTAGCTGCACATGAAGCTGTAGGAGCCAGCACGCACACATGCCTGGAACTGGGGCAGGAAGGTCATGCGCCAGTCCCGCTCCAGCACCTGGAAGCACCACAGAGTGGGGTCAGCACCTGGAGAGTCCCCTGCCCTATTAGCACCCCCCACCCCACTGTGCTCACCTTGGCATCGAAGCTTAGCCTGGAGACGGGGATGTTCTCAGGGCCTCCGTGCACGCTGAAGTGTTTGCAGCCAGCGCTGGCCTTAACATAACGGGGGTGCTGGCCCTGCAGCCCCTGCACAAAGCTGCGGGCCAGCTCCCCACTCAGGAACGGGTCCTCCCCATAGGTCTCCTGTACAGGGCACAGGTGGGTCACCTCTGGGAGCCCCATCCCCACATCCCCACAGCCTGGCAAGCCATGGCCACGTCCAGCAGGTCAGCCAGGGTCTTTTGTGGTCCAATCCCAGCCAGGGATCACCCGCCCAAGCTGGCACCTGGTTCCTCCCCCACAGTGGGTGTCTCATGATGTTCAGGACAGGGCTGAAGCAGCTGAGCCCGGTGTGGTCACTGTAGCGGCCAGCAGAAGCAAAGCTGTTGTGCTTGGCTCTCACCTCGGTGGCTGTGGCATTGGCCACACGGTAGATGAGTTCTGGGCTGGGGGGACAGCACAGGAGTGTCAGGGCGACGTAGGCAAGGGGGGACCTGTCTCACAAGGTCCCATCCCACACCCCCGGTCCCCGGTGCCGGTACCTGAAGGCGGCGGCAAGCCCCAACGCCTGCGGGAAAGCCGTGGCCCATCCAGGCGCCTCGGCGTCGCCCCGCAGACACTCCGTGTTCCAGTTGTAGGGCGCGATGCCCAGCCGCGGGATGGGGGGCGCGGGGCCGTTCCCCATCGCTCCCCCCCTCGCCACCTGCAGGGCAGCGGCGCTGAGCGCGGAGTCCCGCGGGGGGCCCCGGCGGGGTCTCGCCGCCCCCTCACCTGCAGCACCAGCTCGGCGGGGCTCAGCCGGCTCAGCAGGTCGTCGAGGCGGCGCTGCCAGGGCAGCGAGGGGTCCCAGAAAGGGAAGGGCGGCGGCTGAGCCCGGACCGCCCCCGCTCCCAGCGCCGCGCTCAGCACCAAGACCCGCAGGCCCAGCGCCGCTGCTGGGAGAGCCCGGCACGGCATGGCCCGGCTCGGCTCCCGGGATCCGCACGGCATGGCCCGGCTCGGCCCCCGCGGTCCGCACGGCATGGCTCGGCTCGGCCCCCGCGGTCCGCACGGCATGGCTCGGCTCGGCCCTCGCGGTCCGCACGGCATGGCTCGGCTCGGTCCCCGCGGTCCGCACGGCATGGCTCGGCTCGGTCCCCGCGGTCCGCACGGCATGGCCCGGCTCGGCCCCCGGGATCCGCACGGCATGGTTCGGCTCGGCCCCCGCGGTCGGCTCGGCACGGCACGGCACGGCACGGCCCGGCTCGGCTCGGCCCGGCCCCGGCGCTACGAGGGCGGCGGAGCGGGGCGGAGCGCGCTGCCGGCCGTCCAGCGCCCACCGGACGGGGCGGAGCGCGGTAGGACGTGCCGGGACTGGGGGGCTCGGGGCTTTGCCAGGTCCCCGCCGCCCCCCGGGCCGGTTTGCGAGATTCACCCCGTGCATCGGGGTCTGTATGCGAGGGGCGGCGAGCCCCGAGCCCCGCGCAGCCCGGCGCCGCCGCGGGTTTTCGGTTCCGCCGGAGCATCTCCCGTGTGCGGGCGGGAACCGGCAGAGCCGCCCGGCGCCGTCAGACCGGCTCTCGGTGCCCTGGGCTGCAGCAGCGGGGCCGGCTCGGCCCCTGCCCGGGGCCCGGGAGCGGTAACGGCTCCGCCTGGGAAGGATCTCCGGTGCTCACCGGGCGTTATGGCAGACACGGACTGAGATGCCAGCGCGGTGCCCTATGTGCCCCTCATGCCCCCCAGCTCAGCACTGCCAAGGATCTCTGGGGTGACCAGGGACATGGTGTCTTCTTACGTTCGATATTAGGAAAAGGTTCTTCCCCAGAGTGTGCTGGGCACTGCCCCGGCTCCCCAGGGAATGGGCATGGCCCCAAGGCTGCCAGAGCTCCAGGAGCATTTGGACAATGCCCCGAGGCACAGGGTGGGATTGTTGGGGTGTCCTGTGCAGGGCCAGGAGCTCTACTCCATGGTCCTTTCCAACTCAGGGTGCTCTAGGATTCAGTGATCTCCACCAGCACACTGGGGTCACTGTGGCGTGAGAACACAAGGTGGCATTTGGGACTGGGATCAGGAGGGCACCTGGCACTGCAGAGCTGCAGACAGGGAGCACAGACATGCCATCAGCTCACTAGCACAATGGAGGTGCTGCTGGCAGCCCCCCAGCCCGGGACAGCCACACCAGGCTCCAGTGCCAGGCCTGGTGCCTCGCAGCTGGCCGTGTCCTGGGGATGCAGCCATGTAAGGCAATGCCAGCAGGTCACCGCAGCCTTGCCGGTCCCCACGCTCCTGCTCGGTGGTGACAGCGAGCCAGCTCTCAGCTGCTGGATTCCTGAGCAGCCAGCAGCAGTGGGAGGATCCCCCTGTGCCCATAGCATGCCCTGCCCCAGCCGGGTCAGGGCTCAGCACTCGCTCATTGACAGGCCCAGGACAGGGACATAATGGGATAAATAAATAAACAACGGGAGATTAAATAAATAAGTAAACAATGCCAGGCACAGTCTGTCTGGGAGCAGAACCTGGTGCACCGGGGGCCATGCTGGCTTGGGGACAGTTAGGGGAAGCTGGGTTGTTCCAGGGAATATTCCCTGGAATTCCTGCAGCCCCAAGCCAGGCTGGTTTCTGTGACACCCTGTGCTTTGCCCTGTTCTTGCAGGGACATTTTTGGGTCTCACAGGTGGAAACCTGCTTGTGTTCCGCAGTCTAGGGATCCGAGCTTGCCCAATCCTGCCAGCACAGGGCTTGCTTCATCCACCCATAGACACCAGCTGCCCTTTCCCCAGGAATCAGCCTCTGCCAAGCGCCTGGAGCCGGGCAAGGAAGGCACAGAACTGGCTCTGCAGGGGCTGGCAGAGCTCAGGGAGCGTTCGGACAGTGCCAGGAGTCGGACTCCATCCTTGCGCGTCCCTTCCAGCTCGCGATATTCCCGCATTCCATTCCAATTCCCGGGCCGGGCCCCGCGCGGCCCCGGCGGCGGCGGCGGCGGGCGGTAGCGCCCCCTGGCGGCGACCGCGGCCGTCACCTAACCCCCCCCCCCAACACGCCCCGGGATTGCCTCACCCCGCCGGCGCGCGGTGCGCTCTGGGATTTGTAGTCCAGCGGCGCGGGCGGGGTGCGGCCGGCGGCGCGGCGGGGACTGCGTGTCCCGTGGTGCCCCGCGGTGTCCGGGGCGTGCCTTGCTGCCCGCGGCGGACGGAGCGGCCGGGCCGGGCCGGGCCGGGCCGGACAGGGCGGACACGATGTCGCGGCAGGGCGGGCGCGGCACCGAGAGCAAGAAAATGGTAACGGCGTGGCGAGCGCGTGGCGTGGGGCACCCGGGGAGCCGGCCCGGGGCGGGGGTGGTCGGGCCCGGGCAGCCAGCAGCGGCACCGGGCGCTCCCGTTTATGGGAAGTTCGCACCCAAAACGCTTCCCTGGCGTGTCTCGCTTCCCCTCTCCGGCTCATTCCGCGTTATCAGCCCGGCTGGATCAGGAACTGAGAGATGGAGCCCAAAGCTCCAGAGCTGAGCTCGAATTCTGGGTCAAACCAGGAGGAATTAATTAATTTTGAATGCAAAATAAGTAATAATAATAATAATAAAAAGCTGGAAAATCTGGGGTCTTCTCTCTCTTTGGCCTTGGCGAGGGGCTGGGTCCCCTCCTGCCTCTCCACACCGCAGGGGATTCTTTTCTAGGGATTCAGCTCGTTAAATACAAGGATTGTGTAAAGAACTGTGTTAATTCACTGGAGTTCTGACACTTCCATAGCCGTAGAACAGATGCACGCTGCTCTGCAGTGCCAAATAATAAAAGTACTTGGAAAGCTTTGGGCACTTCAATTGCATCAAAAGGTCTGAAAACAGAAAAAAAAAATTGTCCAAATCTGAATTTAGGAGTTTGCCCTATTGTAATAGATTAAGTTGTCTTTACTAACAACATCTCAGCAATAAGTGAGACCAGCTCTGGGTGTGCTGGGGCTGATGGTGGCAGTGATGGTGACATTGCCATGGTCTCACACGGTGCCAGCACCTCAGGCTGGATTCCCTCCATCCATCCCCATCCCCTCTCCACCTCTGTCTTTACTGAAACGACTGAAACCCTTAAAACCAACACTACCTGTTCTGCATGTCTGTTAAATTCTCTGCCAAGTCTCTGGTTCCAGCTGAGCCAAAGGAACTTCCCCCTTGTCATTCCAGTGATGTGAATTGCCCAACCTTTAGTTTTTCTGAGAGGAAAGCAAATTTTTAAGCATAACCCCCAAAGAATGTGTCAGTTCTTTAGATCCAAAGTGGGGCAACAGCTCCAGGCAGCCCTTCTGGTTGTTTCCATACCTGAAGCTTTTTGTCCTTGTGAATGGCAATCCCAGAATCCCTGACTGGTTTGGATTGGAAGGGGCCATAAAGTTCATCCCATTCCACTCTCTGCCATGGGCAGGGACACCTTCCACTATCTCAAGTTGCTCCAAGCCATGTCCAGCCTGGCCTTGGGCATTTCCAGGGATCCAGGCACAGCCACAGCTGCTCTGGGCACCCTGTGCCAGGGCCTGCCCACCCTCCCAGGGAAGAATTTTTTCCTAATCCAGGAAGAAGACAAGGTGGAATTCCCTGTGTCCTCTACAAACCCAATTTCTATTTGTTTGGGGGTGTTTCCTCTGTGTGTTTGTTGTGGCTTTGTGTGAACTTATGGTGATCTGTGTTGTCACTTAACTCTGATCTTGTCTCTTTTCCCTCCCTGCCTGCTGCTGCTTTCATTCTCTAGTATTGGTATTTGCCATTCATTTCACCTTCTGCCTCTCTGCAGCTCATGGTAGGTGACAGATCCCAGGTCAGCCCCTGTGATCCCTCTGCATGCCAAAACTGACAGCAGAAACCAGTGCTGGGGGTTTGTTTGTTCCCCAAAACACTTCCTTTTGCAGAGTTTTCTTCTGCAGCCTGTAATGACCTCATTAATCACTGCTCTGGCTTAATGGCTCCCAAAAAATGCTCTTTGACATCATTTAAGGGTGAGGATTGAAGGTGGTGGCTGGGAGAGGAGAATTCTTCCCCTTTTTCCCAAATTTTCTGCCAATCTGACAATTGTGCAAAGAAAACATGAGTGATTTTGGTCCTGGCCAGTCCCAGAGTGGACGTGCACAGCACCTGAGTGCTGAGCTGGCCTGGGCTTGGCCTCCCCGAGCCTGTTGTGGGTCTGAGGAGCTGATTTCAATCTGTGAAGCAAATTCTGTGCTGGGACAACTTTCTAGGACCAGATGAGTCCTTTTTCTTGGTACAGAATTTCATAAATCCCTGAGTGGAGGAGCATTTTGGGCCTGTTGAAAGGACCAGAGCTGGAGCCTAATGGGCACTGCCCACTTGTAACGTGCTCATGAAACAGAGGGACGAGTTTGAGTCAGATCTCAGCTCTAGGCCAGTGCTTGAGGTAAATTCACAGCCCTGGCATGGCACTTCCAGCTAGCCAGGAAGTGTTGGTGTCTTTCCCAAAATCCCAGAATAGTTTGGGCTGAAAGGGATCTTAAAACTCATCCAGTTCCACCCACTTCCAAGGACAGGGGCACCTTCTAGTAGACCAGGTTCCTCCAAGCCCTGTTCTGAGGAGAA
>QUSF01000067.1:846718-907359 GCA_003676055.1 Chloebia gouldiae | reverse complement strand
TTATCTGGAGCTGGGATCTCCTCTTGTTTAACTGGAGCTGGGATCTCTCCTTGTTTAACTGGAGCTGGGATCTCTCCTTGTTTAACTGGAGCTGGGATCTCTCCGTGTTTAACTGGAGCTGGGATCTCTCCTTATTAAGCAGCAGATTCCTTTTGGACAGCAGGTGCCTGTTCCCCTCTCCGTGCCGAGGGTGGCGGCGCTGGACTCGGCGGCGGCGGAGCGCGGGCGGGTTCTGTTGGGTGAATCCCTTTTCCTGTGTGCAGAACTCGGAGCTGTTCACGCTGACCTACGGCGCCCTGGTGACCCAGCTCTGCAAGGACTACGAGAACGACGACGATGTCAACAAGCAGCTGGATAAAATGTGAGTGCAGGCACCAGTGGGAGTGGGTCTGCTGCGTGGGAGCAGGGAGCACAGCAGGGATTGCTGCCTCAGGTTACAGCTTTTATGTTTTTCAGATTCTCTGCTGCTTTAGTGTGGGGTTCTGAGATTCATGTTAAGGGACAGTGAGCTCTCTTCACAGAGTAGGGAGACAAAACAATTCCTTTCCTAGCTTGGGACCAAGGACAACCTATTGAAAATCAGGCAACCCCTGACAGGAAGAAATGATGATGTCTGCTCCAGATCAGAAGGCTGAAGGATAGCTTTATTAAAACTATACTATATTACATTAATATACTATTTCAAGAGATACTATGCTATTCTACATATTTCTTACTTACCTAACTACAAACTCGTGACTCTGCTGAGAGTCCAGCCCAGCTGGATCCCATTGGTCACTGACCCTAAACAACCTTCACCAGAATCCAACCCAGCCATCACTGCAGGTGAACAATCCCCACGCCACATTGCACATGGGGAGAACACAGGAGCAGAGATAAAGATTGTTTTCTCTTAGTCTCCCTGTGCTTCTCCTGAGAGACAGAAGTATGTCTCTCTGTCCAGACAATGTGAATGTCACAGACAACTGATCCAAATCTCAGACCCAAGAGCACAAACAACGTGGGCTGAAGAGAGAAAAAGAAGAAGAATGGGATTTCATAACCTAAACCTGTAATTGGACAATTAACTCCAATATGCAAATGGAGCAGAACTTAGAAAAGTGAGAGACCCCATGTCCAGTCATCTATTTTTTGTGACTATTTTGGGTTCATCTTGGGTCTAGCCCTGGCTGGGCTCTTGTACTGCCCAAAGTGTATCCATTGATAATCCATTTAATAAATCCCTGCTTTTTTCTGTAATTCTGCCCAGTCTCTGTTCTAGGGCAGCCTTCACCAGGTGTCAGGATCACAGCAGGAATCACAGCTGCATCCCTGTGTGCTGCTCCAGGAGCAAAACCCTGGCAGGCTGAAGTTACTTAACACTGACATTTCTCAGATGAGACTTTGCTTCTTCACTCTCTTCTTTTCTAAATATTTGTTGTCTGTCTAAAGCTGTTGCTCTGGTCCCTTCACAGGGGTTACAACATTGGTGTTCGGCTCATCGAGGACTTCCTGGCCCGTTCCAATGTTGGGAGGTGCCACGATTTCCGTGAAACTGCAGATGTTATAGCAAAGGTAAATGTCCAGGCACAGCTTTGTCAGGGTTTTTTGGAGGGTTTTGCCTGTGAGGATGGAATATTTGGTACTCACAGGACTGTTCTGGGAGTTTGATGAAGATTCTAGTAGGGGGAGAAAAAAGAAACAAAGCTTTAGCCCAAGTGATGCTGGCTGGTGGGAACTGGAAGAAGGGAGAGATGTTTGCAAACCCCTTGAGTCATTTCACAAAAAGCTGTGTTGTTACCTTACCTATTCTTTTTGCTCCTGTTTGCCACAACAGATTGCATTTAAAATGTACCTGGGCATCACTCCAAGCATCACCAACTGGAGTCCTGGGGGTGACGAGTTCTCCCTGATCTTGGAAAACAACCCCTTGGTGGACTTTGTGGAGCTCCCTGACAACCACTCAACCCTCATCTACTCCAACCTGCTCTGTGGGGTGCTGCGAGGTGCCCTGGAAATGGTGAGCCACATCTCCCTTCCCTTGGGATGGGTGTATGGACAGCCAGGTGTCAGCAGAAAATTGAATTCTGGTCTGTGTTCTTGACTTCTGGGTTTGCTTTGGACTTGAAATGCATTCCCAGGAGAAGGGCAGAGCTGCATGGCTGCTGTCATGTGTGATACTTGAGGCTCAGAGGTGGTACCTGAGCCCTTTCAGCTCACAACCCAAGTTCAAGCACATCTCCCCAAGTTCATATGAAGCTCCAAAATCCTCACTCTGCAACTGCTGTGAGCCCTATCTGGGAATTGGCTGGGACAAGAGAGCAGCTGTGTCTCAAATTTAGGACTTTGTAGAGCCCTGTATGTCATGTCATGCCCTTAGAGCCCTTAAGCTGGTGCTCCAGGATCATTCAGTCCCTGGAGAAGCTGCTGTGAAGAGGGAGTTACCAGCTCCTCTCTGCTCTTCCCTCACTTAGGTGCAGATGGCTGTCGATGTGAAGTTTGTCCAGGACACCCTGAAGGGCGACAGCGTCACCGAAATACGGATGAAGTTCATCAGGAGGATTGAAGACAACCTTCCAGCTGGGGAAGAGTGAACCACAGCCCCATCTCCCTGGGGACTGGAGGGACCAGCTGGGTTTGGCCATTAGCTTTCCTCTCAGATCCATAGGGATCTCCTGCCCCTGTCCACTCAGACTGACTCACTGACTGTCTCAGATGTTGTTTGCTTCTACTCTCACTCCCATCCTCTGTAGAAGATGATTGTCTGGTTGCTGTTTATTTCCCAGGTTCATTCTGAAGCTTTTTCGTCAGGTGATGTCCTTTTCCCTCCCCCTGGGGGCTTCCTACGCTGTTTCCAATTTTGACCTGGGCTGTGTGAGAACAACTGCTCAGACTCCAGCAGAGCTCCAGTCTCTTTGCATCTGCATCGGTGTTGGAGGGCTAGAATTGGAGACCAAGCTACAGAAGCCCACTGATTCCCTGCTAAACCCTGTCCTTCCTTAAATGAGGTGTTTAAAATCCATTTGGAGATGTGTGTAGTGTCTCTGTAGATCAAACTGGCTTCCTGCACTTGATTCTGAAGTCAGTGGCAAATGCAGGCTTGATCCAAAGGGGTGGCTGGGGAGAGCTGCTGGCACCAGGGCAGGGCCTCAAGGGGTTTTGGCACCACAGAAATCTGGGAGTCCCATGGCCTTTCCATTGTCCCTCCTCCAGAAGCCTCACCTTGGGGAGGGGAGGAGGTCAAACTCCAGTGGAGCAGTAGGAACTATTTTACATGGAGAAAGAGTGGCTAAAATAGCGTGGGTGCTCCACAGTGGGCACAGCCCAGGGCTGCATGGGAAGTCATGGAGTGAGGACAAAACCTCCCAAAACCTGGGAGGTGTTAAAGACATTTCAGGCTCTGTTCTGCTGTTGGGGGATGTAAAGGCTGCATGGTGTGAAGGCAGTGCCATGGTTTGTTCTCACTGCTGTTCAGGCTACAGTAGAGTTTCCCAATTACTTGACCTGTGGCACTTGCTGCTCTCAAAAATAAATACATAAAGAAGTATTAGATAACAAAAAGCAAGAGATTAGAACATCAGCTTCCTCTGCCACCCAGAGCCAGAGAGCAGAGTCAGGCATTGGGTTCCCAAATCACTTTACATAGCATGAAGGCACAGCCCCTCAAGGTCTTTGCGGGCTCCAGAATTTGTGTTGGTTGGTGCCCGAATGTGAGGTGAGAGGGAGCAACCCACTGCTTGTGCTGCTCTTTTGGCTTTTCTGGAGGAAAATTGGGTCATCTGGCACTGGATGGCTCGCCCTGTCCCTTTTTTGCCCCAGAGAGTCCCTTTGGATGCCCCGTGTGACGTGTGCCCTGTGAAGGGACAGTGAGTGGCTGTAAGAACAGTCAGAGGCGTGGTTGTGGCTCAGCGGTGGCAGGTGGGTGTTGGTGGCAGAGGTGCCACATGGTCACGTGGCAGAGCTCAAAACCATCCCTTATTTCTCACTGTTGACCATTCCAAGTCACGTTAAAGCTGCATTTTAGGAGCAAATGCATTAAAAGAGTTGCGGTGTCAATTCTTTGGTCTCCTCTTGCCTGTGTTCTGGTGGTGGGTGCTGGCAGGGTGACAGTGGTGACAGGGTGCCCAGGGCTGGCAGGGTGATGGCAGCACTGCCCCAAGAATTCCTGGCTGCCAGCAGGCCTGGAGGAACCTGCCCAGCATTCCACACACGGAGGGACTGGGGGCAGACACTCAGTGTGGCTGGCTTGGGGTCTGTGAATCCACTGTATGCTCAGTGGCTGGGGACTCTGCCACCAGCCCGAGGCAGCTGCTGCAGAGCCAAAACTCTGTGGGCATTTACAGTGGCAAAAATTCACCTGGAGGGGCATCTGAGCCTCCTCTGCTGCCAGCTTGGTGCTGCTCCATGGCTGGCATCGGCTGTGTAGTGCTGCTGCCAGGAGCGTGGAGACACGGAACAGCAAGGGCTGCTCTCCAGGAGCAGTTTTGTGCTTCTTTCTTGTGTAAGTGCTCTCCCCAGGAGCCCTGCTCTGGTGGGACCTCTGCGCTGTGCTCGTGGGCATTCCCTTCTCTGGGGTCACCCTGCAGTCACGCTCCGTCCCGGGCACTGAGTGCCCAGGGCTGTGCCGTGACCTCTGCCAGCCCCAAGGATGGGGAAGTGGCAGCTTTTGCAATAAAGTGGGTATTTTTTCTCTGGAGCTGGTGAGTACCACATGCTGCTAGCCTGGCCAGGAGCAGGAGCCAGCCAGGGCAGCCCCAAACAGCCCCAACATGCACCCGGCTGCTGAGGCTGTGTCCCAGAGGGTCTGGGGGGAGTGAGATCCCTTGTTCTCACCCCTGCAGAGAGTGGATCCTGGACTCCTGCTCCCAGCCCCTTGGGAATTCAAGTAATTTGCTGGGGCGACAGGGTCAAAACCAGCCCAGACCTTCTGGAAGAACAAAAAGCAGAAATTGCATTAAGTAAATTAAAACTGTCTACTACTGAGCAGCTCGCTGCAGACAAGGGAGAATATGCAAAAAGCTCTGTTTGAAACCTACTAAATATTACCATGTGCTGTTTATAGGAAACAAATGGGGAAAGGCATCTGCATCAATAAACCCCAACGTGGCTGGGCTTGGACTGAAGCCTTTCCACGGCTCTGGGTTATTGAATACCCGTCGCTTTCATGTGGTGCCAGCCCTGACCCCTGACACATACCGCGGAGGGGAAAGTTGACTTGTGGGAATAATAGACATTCCTAGGGAGCGATTTAACCTGGCAGGAAAAGAGGCGACTTCCAGCCTCTCACATCCCTGCGTGGTATTGGAGATGACAATAGCAACAAGGCAAGGGGGGGACAGGGGACATGGGGTGGGAGCGGTGCTGGAGAGCGATGCTGCAGGACCCCGGTGCTGGGGGTGAGCCCCCATCCAGCCCCGTGTGCCCTCACCAGCCTGGGCACCCCACGATGCCATCAGCACAGCACCGTGTCCCAGCCACATCAGGATGCAAGAGCTTTGGTTGCTGCAGTGCCTGTGGAGGTGGAAGGAGCTTTCCAGCCCTTGTCCCCCTCCTGCAGCAAAGTGGGACATTGGCTGGTGTCCTGATGGTGCACGCTGGCAGCAGCTGAAGGTCAATGTGTGACTCACAGGGTCCAAGGTGAGGGTTTAAACCAGTTCATGTCCCCAGCATGGGGACAATCTGGCCAGTGTTGGAAAACCTGGACAAGCTGGCTGCTGCTCCTGGCTGGTGGTGAGCCCCAGCCACACTCCCTGCTCTTGCACCAGCCACAAGCAGGTGTTCTCTACTCTGCAGTGGGAAACAGAGCTCCCAGCCCTGCTCCTGTCACCCAGAATAAGGTGGGCGACATCCCTGGACACTGTCCAGACCTCACAATCCAGAATTTGCTGAGGGGACAGGGATGCTGCTGGGAGAGGATCCTGGATGGGACAAGAGAATCTCTCTGGGAAAGAAATGTTTCCGGGCTGGTGTCCTCATTGCCTGGGCAGCTCCCACAGCTTTCAGCCAGATGTGCTTGGCCAGGGTGCTGGGCACTCGCTGAGCTGTGCAGAGGATGTTTCAGCCAGGGGCTTGTGCACTGGGGATGGAGCTTGTTGGCAGGGCTGGCACGGTGCCGATGGCCCCGCAGCCAAGGTGAGGGTGGAGCCAGCAGGGACAGGCAGGTACCAGCCCCTCAGGGGGCTCTCCCCTGTGTCCCAAGCACCTGCCACATGCAGCTGTGCGATACTCGGGGTGTGGGTACCCCTCAAGTGCAGATCCAGCTTCCCCCAGATGCCCACCTGTGGCCGACCTGGCTGACCATCTCCCCGTGCTTGGCACCAAATCCATGAGAACGTGTTCTCTGGCTGATAATGATCCAACCAGTTGGGTACCTGGATGTTTTTATAAACTTTCCTGGGCCCCTGGGCCGGCTGCAACACGTGTTTGGCTACCCTGGAAGCGCAGGCAGCTGACAAAATCCTCTCTCAAGGCACGGCCACGCTGCACCCCCGTGCCCTGGCCCAAATGCAGTTTCCAAAGCTGGGAATGCCTCTGGCAGCAGCGCCGGGTCAGGGCAGCCCTTTGGCGATGCTCCTTGGCGCCCGCCCTCCCGCAGCATCCTTTGCCAGGGCGAGGAAGAGGAGGAGGCGTCTGCAGTTCCTCCCTCGGGTCAGAGGACACAGGAGCAGCCCCGGCAGCGCTGCTCGGAGCTGAGCCACATTCTGGTGGCGTTTGGTATTTGGGGTGACGGGAAGGAAGCTCCATTGTTCCTCTTTTATTGTTTTGTGCTTCCTAAGCGGGATCGGCACCCTCCTCCCACGCTCTGCCCGGTGCGGAGCGGATCCAGCCCTGCGAAAGCCAAGGCTGCTCCGGGGGCGGCCGCGGAGTCCTGGGCGAAGGGAAATGCGGGGACAGTGGTCCTTGCTCCAGCACAGACACGTGCAGGGATGGCGAGATGATGCTTCTACCCCTCTCAGCCCCTAAATTATCGGGCTAGCCCAGAGATACCAGGCCTTGAGGGGAGGAACATCAGGAGATGGGCAAAGATTCAAAGGAGGCTCTCACCCCGATGTAGTTGTCCAGCTCTTTATTCCATGAGGTGAGGGGGGAAAGAGAGGGGGAAAGAGAGCGAACAGGAAATGTCAGGGGTTTATCCAGGCTCTGGGCTGGGAGGGCTTCTTGGCTCTCCGCCAACCCCGTCAGGGCAGGAAGGAGGGCACCAGGCTCATCTGATCAGAGCCACAGGGGTCCCGGGAAATGGGGAAAAGCATGGCCCGAGCAAATGTAACAGCGAGAGGCTGCGGCAGGGACAGGGCTGATCCCAGCGCCCTCCTGCCCTGCTCAGACCCGGGCTCCCGGGTCTCGCACCAGCTGCAGCGGGAAGGGCTGATCCAGTCGCAAGGAAGGAGAGTGACATTGGCCACGCCACCATTCCCAGCCCCATGGTGTGACATTCACATTCTCTAGACAGAGAGACATAATTCTATCTCTCAAGAGAAACACAGAAAGAAGAAGAGAAAACAATCTTTATCACTACTCCTTTGTTTTCCTCAAATAAAGATTATTTACCTAAAAGAATTACTTAATTAAATTTTAGTAAAAGTTGTTTAAGCTCAATAACCAATCCAATCCGGCTGTATCTCAAACTCTCAACAATCACAAGTTTATTAGTTAGTTAATAAATAAATAAAAAGTAAATATGTAAGATAAGATAATCTCTCTTTAAATAATATATTAATATAATACAGTATAGTTTTAATAAAACTATCCTTCAACCTTCTAATCTAAAACCAAACATCATCATTTCTTCCCAGCTGGGGGTGCCTTTTTTACTATACCATGGCATGACCCAGTGAGGACACTGGTGCTCTCCCCGTATGGGGCAGTCCAGTCTCCCATACCTCATTCTACCCCAAATCCCAGTAACTCCAACCACAGCTCCACTGTCCCACCAGCAGCACCTTTATTCCCTTCTGGAAGCCACCCCCAGCTGCTGGAGGTGCAGGATGTGAGAAATGTTTGTTTTCTTTTAAAACAGTTTTAATTGTGGCTTCCGAGTAAGGGAGCCTCTGGAATGGTCGCTCTTTCCCTGAGCCTGTGGTGAATGAGGGGTTTGGGGATGAATCTCTGGCAAAAGCAGGTTTGATATAATTTTGTCACTCTATTTCTTATGGTGTAGATAAATCACATCCAGAAAAATAGGGTTAAAAACAGTCTACAGTGAATTAGGTGGAAATGGGGAGAGAAAAAGGAAGGGAGGAAAAAGTCAGAAATGCAAGGGGGTAAGGAACACTCCCAAGCTGAGTCACCAGGCACAGAGAGGATCCCCTTACTGATTTTAGCCTCAGATTGGATCAATGGATTAAGTCTAAAGGATTTACCAACACTTAATCATAACAATACCTCATTAACACAGCAACAGCAGCACTTGATCAATTGAATAATTTAACTCATACAAAATGACTCAAATGGGATTTTCTATAACGGTCACTCTAATTGAATTATAAATATAAAGTAGCATCATCCATAAGGTGCACACACATGGATATTAAGAGCCTGCACAAAGGAACAGACCTGTGAGAAATTCCCCTCCAGTTCAGCAGAATACTCACATTGATGCATCTTCTCAAGGGTGGAAGGTGGGGTGGGGGATATCAGCCCAGGCTCCATCATCATCATTGGTCCTCTGGGTGTCATGGGCAGGATGAGCTCCAAGAGGAATTCTGCTCCGAGGGAGATCCTGGCACAGCTGCTGCAGCCCAGGAGAGCTCAAAGTGGTCACTCAGGACCACTGGCTGCAGGGCTGGGAGATGACTGATTTCAGGCATCAGTGGATTCCCATCCTAGGCACAATCCCAATTGGTAGCTATGGGAATTTTCCTCGAAGTGTCCAATAACTAAAATATGATTCCACTCAGGCTGTTTTTCAGCAGAAAAAATAAAGTCTTGAGGCTGTTTGTGAGAGAAAACAGGAGCTCCTGAGAGAGCAGGAATTCTGGGAGCAGAGTGGGTTTTTGATAAGCTCAAGGGGAGCCACCTGCCCAGAAAACATTAATTGAAATGGACACCTAATGAGCCAGGCTGTCCCTGATCCCATCCCGCCCCCCAACACTGATCCCATCCCCAACCCTGATCCCATCCCCAGCCCCGATCCCATCCCCAGCCCCATCCTGTCCCTGCCATGGCAAGTGGCTCACCACAAGCAGGACTGAACCAGATGCCTGGATGACCAGGGATGGCTGCAGCCAAGACTTCCAAACAGTCCAGCTAATAGAGAAATGGGAAAACAATTTGCGAATTTAAAACCAATCCCCTCCCTGAATGAAGCGAAGCCCCAGACGTTCCTTGCAGCCCCAGGATCCCGTTGGCTTCTCCCTGCCCGTCACACAGACACAGGAGCTGACTCGGGGAAAGTGCTCGCCAGAACAATGTCTCTTTTTACAGCAAAAAAATATTGATTTTATTTTAATTAGTGCTAGCGCTGACACCCCAGAGCTCAGGGAGAAGTTGCCAGGCACCGGGCTGGCTCTGCCCTGGGCTGTGGCTCCTTGTCCCGGTCCCATGGCAGGCACGGAGCCCCCCACCGCTGCCCGCGTGCCCCGGCTGGAGCCAGCGCCTGCCCGGGGCTGGGACCAGCGCTGTGGCTCTTGCCCAAGCTCTCGGCCAGGGCTGTCACTGCTCCCCCAGCCATTGCTGGGAAGGCTCTTGAGCAAGACGCCACCGAGGAGCTGGAGGGTGTCCCCTGCCGAGGGGAGAAATCCAGCGGCTTCCTCGAGCACGGAACGCTGGAATGACCTGGTGGGACCTCTGCTTGCCTCGTGCTGAGGAGCCTGGAGGCGACACAAAGGCTGCCCTGCACCCGCCCCGAGCCTTCCCCACTCCTGCATCCTTCACTCCGGGGCTGAGCATCCCTCTGCCCCACTCTCCTGCATCCCCAGGCTGTGCACAGAGCCCCTGCTGCGGGTGCTGGCTGCCCGGGAGCCGGGGAACCGAGCGTTAACTGGGACATTCCGGGGAGCAGAGCCCCAGGAATGAGGAAGTCGGGTACCGTAGTGGAAAGGGCTTGGCATGGGCTGTGGAAAATGGAGGCCTAGAGAAATGTGACAGCAGGCTGGCCTGGCCGGCAGTACCACACAGGCGTAGTTAAGCCTTCAAGCCTGCCATTGTTCTCCCCTAATTATTCCCACTCCCTGAGTATTACACCCCATAATTCAGGAAAGCTGAGTAATGGAAGAAACAACAGCAATTTTAATCTCTCAGTACCGGTGGTCTCCACCGAAAAAATGCTTTCAAGAGCTCTGCGGTTGCGACTTCCTCGGTTTGGTGGGCAGTGCAGGGGAGGGGGAGCACGGCCACCGGCCTGAGGTGCTCGGCTGAGAGCAGGAGCCACGAGGCCAGCAGGGATGGCACCAGGGATGCCCCAGGTGATGGGAGGTGATGGCAGAGGAAGATGCTGCATGCTTGGAGCATCCCCACCAGGTACCACATGAGCCCCGTGCTGGCAGCTGGGGTGATTCCAGCTGGGAATTCCAGCCCCTTGTCCCCTGCACGGGGGATCTGGTGTCCTTGGTGAGGAGCACCAGAGCTGGGCAAGGCACTCTCACTGCCGACACTGTGTCTTCTGTTCTCAGCTAAACCACACAGAACTGGGCATCAGTTTCTGGTCAAAACATGTTTTCCTTCCAGGGAGCTGGCTTTCAGGAAAGGAAATTCTGAACTCCCTAGAAATGCTCTTGCTTTTTGACAAAAGCCACCACGGGTTTGTTCCCTAAGGAGCAAGCTCCGGGTAAACACATTCCCACTCCTGCAAAGAATGAGACCAGGAGTCAGCTCTGGCAGCACCAGAGTGCTCTGGAAGCCCCACATGGGCAGGAGGGACCCCCCCCAGCCCTGTCTGTGCCCTTCTGCCCACTCCAGCACCCCGGGCTGAGTCCAAGCACCTGCAGTGTCTCGCCAGCCCTTTCCCACTGTGACTCTGAGCATGAGAATGTGATTGGTGGGGCAAAATGAGCCTTTGTCTGATTTAGCATCACCTGCTCTTCAGTTCTTGGGGAGCAGGAAGAGGAGGATGGGCAGCAGTGCCCTCAGTGGGGCTGGAACAGACACACTGAGCTGGGACCAGGCATCTCTCGGGAACAACTCGAGGCCGGGGTGTCTGCAAGCCTTCATCTATCCTTCCATCCCTCCTCCTCAGCTCTGAGATGCAGTAAAATCACCAGAATAAGCACAGATCTGCCCTGCTCCAGCTGCTGTAGGCACAGCACTCACCTACTGTAACTACCATGGCCATTTTCCCTCCTTATGGAAGTCTGGGCAATAGCAGTGCTCACTGAAATAGTGAAGTGATGGAGCCAGGCAGGGACCTGGCACACTGAGGAGCCCACCAGGGCCGTGCAGAGATTGTGCTGGAGCCCAGGGGACAAAGCCAGTGGTTTTGAGACACGGTCCAGCATCACCTCCCAGCAGCTGCTCCTAACTTTGGCTGACGGGTGCTCAGGTCTCCGTTCAATTCATCAAAACAGTGGCAGGTCACATCCCTCACCCCAAACGCAAGCTGGGGCGATGTCACTGCCACCCTGAGAGCCACGTGAAAAGCCACCAGCCCTAGGGGACAGATCACCCCACTGCCACCCCTAAGGGTTGACCCTGATGTCACACAGCTCAACCTGTCCCCGAGTGCTGTCCCTGGCACATCCCACCAGCCCCTGAGGTGACCGAGCAGGGCAGGAGGGGTGGGGCAGGGTGGGGCGGGGTGGCTGAAGGTGACGGTGGGCGCTGTGTCTGTGTGGTCTGAACCATCTGGATGCACTTAGAGCCACGCCGCAGCAATTGCGCAGAGATCAAAACTCTTCAGGCCAACCTTGATTCCCGGTGCATTTTTGGCATTTTTGAGGACTCGACTCTTTAACCTGACAGCGGGAGGGGTGGTGCCTGCACAGCCCTGGAGCTCTCCACGCGGTGCTGCCACGTTCTGGGAGTGATGCCTGGGGCCAGATTCTGGGAGTGATGCCTGGGCTGCCCCAGCACCGATCCCTGGGAATGTCCCTGACCAAATGGTGTTGGGTTTTTGTCCACACCCAGCACTCAGAGCAGGCACTGCCTCTGCTGGGGGGTCAAATCCCTGAGCAGGGCCCTGCTGAGCCCCTGCTGCACCCCAAGGCTCCTGCTCACAGTGACAGGAGGGGGCATTCCAGGTGTCCCCATCCATCCCTGGGGGCAGGAGAGATGCCAGGAAGCAAATGACCCCCACACCTGGCATGGGGAACAGCACGGTCCCATCCATCCCCACCTCCCTCCTGGGGCTTCCCGTCCCCTTTGAAGGTCAGAGGGGGAAACTCGTCCCAACACCCAACATGGGCCATAAAGGGTTTGAGACTCTGACAGCTTTGGTTGGCTTTTGCTGTGCTGCTGTCACCTCGCTGCTGTGCCTGGGGACGTCCTGGGGACAGCCATGGGGAGTGGCTTGGGCACTGGTGCTGTACTGGACACACTGGAGCTCCACTGTCACCTCTGAGACAGAGGATCCCCTGCAGCCTGTGATGAAAGCCGTGCTGAGGCAGCCTGTGGGAGCGTGGCCCTGAGCAGCAGCTCCTCTGAGAGGTGGCAGCCCTGGTTATTAATGATTAGCTCAGCCCTTCTGCCTTTCCAGAGCAATGGAGAGGGCACAGGGGTGTCAGAAGGGGCACGGGGGTGTCAGAGGGGGCACAGGGGTGTCAGAAGGGGCACGGGGGTGTCAGAGGAGGCACGGGGGTGTCAGAGGAGGTTCAGGGGTGTCAGAGGGGGCAGAGCGGAGGCAGGTCCTCCTCCCATGCCAGTCCTGCCCGTGCTGACTGACTGGTTCACTCATTAGCGGGAGTGGGGCTGTTTGGCTTTTCCCTTCTCCTCCTGGAAAGGGGCCACTTACTGTTTTACAACTAAAATAACAAATTATTTCATAGAGGCTGGAGCTGCCGGGAGCTCTTGGGCCACGGTGCTGCACTGGGACAGACACAGGCCCCCAAGCCCCTTCCTGGTGCTGGCACAAGCCACGTCCCAGGGTCCCCAAAATGGGCCTGTGTGAAGCACACAGCTCCCACCAGCATGGTCAAAGGGGGCACAAGGGATGGGGAATGAGAAAAGGGAGCAGCAGGGCAACATCTGGCACGTCCCCATGATTGTCTGCCACAGGTGGTGCTCACCCCTCCACGGGGACACCATCCCTGGAGGTGCCCAGGGACCCTCAGCCCTGCATTCAGCTCTCCAGCAGCAGCCCCAGCCCCCCCAGGATGGCATCTGCATCCTGTGGCAATGCCACATCCCAAGCACTTGGCTTCCTGTGGGAAAGGGATGCTGAGCTGTGCCCCAGCTTCCTCTCCCGGGGAAGGCGCTGGGAACCAGCCCTGGTGCCCGCTCCCTGCCCTCCCCTCTGGCGCTGCTCACACCCTGCCTGGCCCTGCAGACGGATCTCAGGGTGCCACAGGATGCAGCACCCCCCAAACAGGGCCCCCCACGCCCCCTCCCCAGGGCGAGCTGCTGACAGCCCCAGCAATAGCGCAGCTGATAAAACCCTGCAGCCACACGTGCCCTTCCCTGCCCGTGCCCACGGAGGGCCCAGTGCCAGCCTGGTGCTGGGGGGTGGATGGGGGCTGGAGGAGCTGAGCTGGGGGTGCCAGGAGCCTGGAGCCCACCAAGACCCGGGCTGATGTCTCTGCACTGCCAGCCTGACCTCCTCTGAGAATGACCCCCATAAAATGAAGCAGCAGCTGTTTGGTGGACAATAAAATGTTGTTTTGGGGTTTTTTTTTTTTCTGTTTTACAACTGGTTTACTGCCTGGACGTTTCAGCAGCTCGGCAGAGCAGGGCACAAATTTCCTCTGAGTGCTCTGGGCAGCTCCCAGACAGGCTGCAGGACCCTGCCCTCATCCCATGGGATGGGATTCCAGTACTCAGGGGAGCATTCACCCCAGCCACCAGCGCAGGAATGGCACAGGAAGGGGGGATACAAACTAGGAGGGTGACAGCAGCTGGGTGAGCCTGCTCCTGACAGCCTCTTTCTTGAACCACCTCCTTTCAGAGACAGCTGGGTGCTGTGGGGTCACCCCAGCTCCAGATTGGAGCAGCCCCCAGGACCCAGGGACTTCATTCATCCACCATCTCTGGAGGCAGATTTACTAGCTCATAGCCAGGGGTGTTTATGGTGGGCTGGAATGTGCGTCCCCAGCACGTGATGAATTTACAACGTGCCAACGAGTGGATTTATTCCAACCCTGCTGTCAGTGAATTAATCACAGCAGCCACGGGAAGGCTGGAGGTGCAGGTGGGGAGTGATGCCCGGACAGGGGGGTGGTGGGGGCACATGGGGGCATCACAGGGACGGTCCTGCCTCTGGTTGTGTTGAGCTGCGATGAGCTCCGGGGCTGCCGCATCCCCTCCAGGGCTGCCCTGGGGAGAGATTTAAAGTTCAGCTTCCAATTCCATGTGCCATTTCCAAACAGAGGTCCGAGGGCTGCCAGCTACCACCTGGGCTGGTGCTCTGCAGACAAGGGAGCCCTGGAAACCGTAGGTGAGTGCAGTTTTTCCATGCATATGTATATAGGAGCAGAGTCAGCTGCCAAAGTAAATACAACCCTTCCCTTTCCAAAAATGTCCTCCAGGAATTGTAAAGGATCCTGGAGCAAGAATTCTGTCTCAGATCCTTTTTGCTTTCTACTGGGGGAAGTGTATAAACTCACTCCGATTCAGGCCGAGCAAAGGCAACGTGAGAGTGTTTTTTTATGGCATGCACCAAAGGTGCTGGGAGCCGGAGCCACCATGTGTACCCCGGGCAGGGCTCACGCAGGAAAACAATCCCAGTAAAGAGCTTTACAGCCACCGAGGAATGTGGAACCTCCACCAGCCCGGCCGAGCCTTGCAAAGCTAATTGCTTTGGGATTTGCTCTTTGGGGGGGTTGAGTCTCCACGGTTGCTGCCTCAAAGGGTCCCAGCTGCCCTTGCGGTTCATTAGGATGCTGAGCGGGGAACTGGAGATGCTTTTAGGAGGCTGCAGCGGTTGTGGGGTAAGGGAAGGAGCCCTGCGGTTCCCAGCTGCAGCCCTGCCTTCTCCCGTTACAGCCGGGGACCCTCCCTGCCCCGGCGGGGTCCGCGAAGGGAGCCGGAGGTGGCAGCGGCACCCACAGCTGCCGAGCCGGGCGCTGTCCCTGAGCCCAGCGCGACCATTCCCTTCAGTCTGACCCAGCGGGACCCATCAATCCCAGTGGGATTCCTCAGGAAGAGACACAGGGATGTTTTCTGAGCCCGATGCAGCCTCGTGTCTCCCAGGGTGAGGGCTGCAGTGGCTGATCGTGGCGTGCTGCTGCACCCGCGGCCACCGCAGCCCGTCCCTCCAGGCCCCGTCTGCTCGCGTGTTTTCTTAACTGATCTTTTCTTGCTCATTTAAGTGACTTTGGAAAATGGGATTTTGGCTCTTAAATCGTTCAGGGGCTTTTGAAAATTTGACTCTAAATACTTTCCGAAGTGCATTTGTATGAAGTAATTCTCTCCAACCTCCCACAGTGGTAGTCAGATTGCATTTAATCCATCACTGAATGTTCC
Organism: Chloebia gouldiae; assembly: GCA_003676055.1. Taxonomy (NCBI): domain Eukaryota; kingdom Metazoa; phylum Chordata; class Aves; order Passeriformes; family Passeridae; genus Chloebia; species Chloebia gouldiae. The sequence continues at coordinate 891,831 of QUSF01000067.1, read as the reverse complement.
CGAAGGCTGGGATCTGGCACCATGCTCCACACGGAGCCGTGGCTCGCCCCGCACTGTGCCGACACCGCTGCTCCCTGCCCGGTGTCCTCCTGCCTGGGCCACCTCTCACCTGCACATCACTGCTGGCACAGCCAGGATGGTGCCCCCAGCCCCTTTTCCATCCTTGTCACCCCGTGCCAGTACCCTGAGCGGGCACAGCAGCACACCCCGGCTCTGCTCGGCACTGCCAGTCCAGCTCCTGGTCCCCTCCCACCCCCATGGCACATTTTCCCACTGAGCACCAAGGGCTGGTTTTCTGAGCACAATTATCCATCTTTGTGGAAACATGGAAACGATATTCCAACGCACGGGGCTGATTCGATTATGTCCGTGACCCACCGAAATTAAGTTAAGGCATTTTTCAGCCCCAGATTGAATTATGTCCCCTCCCTCTCTCTTGTTCCTCCTGTGAGGAGCAGCTGGATGGCTGGGATGGGGATTTTGGGAAGCGGTGAGCAGGGATTTTGGGAGCAGTGAGGATCTCCTGGGATTTGGGACCCTGAGGTGCCAGCAGTGCCCAGGGCTGCTGTGGCACCAGAGCTCTCAGTGTGGCCCTGGCAGGGCCAGCGCAGTGCTGGGGACACCGTGGAGCCCTGGCACAGCAGTGGGTGCAGAGCTGCCAGGAGATACAGGCAGCAGAGCCACCAAATCCCACTCTAAGCCTGGCTTCCCTCTCCCACTGGGAAGGAGAGCCACCAGCAGTGGCTCAGCACAGTGCTGAGAAGTATCCGTTGTTTAGCTCAAATAAATACATTTTAAGTAGGATGAGTTACTCAGAGTTATGGCACTGGGTGAGTTGGGATGTTGCTCTCTTTCCTTGCTCAGCTTGGGATTGCTGCAGCCTTGGGCTGCAACATGGGAGCTCACACCTTGAGATTTTTTTGGGCTGGAATAAAGTTAATTTGATAGAATTTTTCCCAACAACTGGGGAAAAATTCTATGAAATGAAAAAAAGAGGGAAAAGGAAGAAATCTCAGCACTGGTAAAGAGCTGGGTTTTGCCTCTTGTAGAAGAATATTGATGGGTCAGGTGTTGCTTGGTAATGTTTATTCAAGTCCTTACATATTTTTCAGTTCCTTGTTCTCTGCCAGTGAGCAGGTGCACCAGCACCCAAACCAAAGGGTCAGGGGGTTGCAGTCAGAAGCAGCTGTAACTCCACAAGGTACAAAAGAAAAGAAAGAACCCAGTGAGGGGTTAGAAGACTCCAGAGCAAAAATGACCCAAAAAATTGCTGGGCAGCAGGAAGAAGCCTGTGCATAGCCAAGAGCAGCCAGAGTGGGACAGCACAGCCAAGGTGGCATGGCCAGGGTGCCACGGCTGCACCCCAGGCTCCATCCTGGGGAAGGGACAGGCCTGGGGAGGAACAAGCCAGCCCAGGAGCGATGACAGGCAGCAGAGGCCGGCACGGAGCGAGGCAGCAGCCGATGGTTTGCTCTGTGGGACAGAGGAATGTCTGTGCTGGCAAATGAGCCTCTGTGCAGAGGAAATGCTTTGCCAGTGAGAGCTCTGGTTAAACACGGCTGGTTCATTTCTGCAGGAGCTGCCGTGCCAATGGAGGCCCCTCCACGCTCTGCCCTGTGCCCGGGTGCTGCAGGTGGGACAAGGGCGTGGGCAGGAGAGCTGATACTGCCAGGGCACTGCGGTGGTGGTGCTGAGGTGGTGGCAGAGCAGCGGCCGCCAGCAGCATCCTGCTGGTTCCCCGAGCAGTCACCACGTGCCGTGGCTCAGCCCCGGCCTGGAGCAGCCTTGGGGCTGCTCTGCGCTGCTCACCCCGGTCTGCAGTGGGGACTGTGGTAAGGGACCCGCCGCGGGTGGACCCCCAGGGCACGGAGGGGACCCCAGCCCCATCCGCCCGCACAGGGCACAGCACATCAGCATTCCTGGGAGCAGGGTCCGGCCCCACGGCGGCTGCTCTCCGGGGGAAGGCATTGAGGGGGGATTAGCTGTCTGATGCCCCCCTTGCTCAGGCGCTTAATACAGAAAACAAACACCCTTGTGCACCCAGCGGCCTCCATCCCGACGGGCTTTCTCCGTGCCCGTTGCCGGAGCAACCCTAATCTGCCTCCCGGGGCGCACCGGGGCCCTGCACCCCCGCACCCCGGCAGCTGCGGCAGCGCCGGCGGTGTCCCGGCTGTGCCTGGCACGCGGCTGCCAGCGGGATGCCACGGCTCCTCCGCCCTGGGCATGGGCAGCACACGGTGCCCGGGAAAGGCAGGAGGTGGGGGCTGCCGGCACCTGGATCTCCTGGGATTGGGGCACCTCTGCGCTGATGTGTGACTTAAAACTCTGCCAAGACACGAGGCAGCAGCGCCCGGCTGCGCTGGCACCACGTTTCCAAACTGCCCTGCCCAGGGGAACAGGATTTTTGGGGTGGCAGAGATGCCCCACCACAGAAGTGGGGATCATCTCCTGCTGTCCACAAAGGACATTGTGTGAGCATGGGGGCAACGCTGCTCCATCCCTTGGCTGCCGTACGGGCCAAGAAGGGGAAAGAAGGTTGGACGCCGTTGCACCCCATCCCAGGGGCAGGCAGCACCCAGTCCTGGGGGCTCTGCAGATGGAGGCGGCTCTTTTTCCCACCCTGCGGCTGCTGTTATTGGCATCAGCATCCTCGGGGCACAGGGCATCCCTGCTCGGGGCTGGGGGGGCCGTGCCCACGGGCCCCCTGTCCCGCGTGGGGTGGCGAGGAGGGGCCGGGGGGGGCGGGCGCAGGGGCCGCGCTCTCGGGGGTGCGGTGCGCGCAGTCTCCCTCCTGCGCCGGAGGAACGCGCAGCGCGGCCGGGCTGGGACCGCCGAGGGGAGAGAGGAAAAAAGAGGGAAAAGAGAGAAATCTCAGCACCCGCACCTTTGGTCCCGCTCTGCATCCCCCGCACCCCTGATCCCGCTCCGCATCTCTCTCTCCGCATCCCCCCGTCCCGCTTCGCATCCCCCCGCACCTCCCGCGCCCCCGGCCCCGCTCCGCCCTCCCGCCCGCCCCGCTCCGCCCCGCGGGGTGCCCGGCCCGGCCCGGCCCGGCCCGCCGCTCCCGCCAGCGGCCGCCCGTGCCCGCCGCTCCGCTCCGCTCCGCTCCGCCGCGCCGACGGGAGGTGAGGTAAGGTCCGCGCCGCTCCGCCGGGATGGGCTCGGGGCTCCGCCGCTCCCGGGGCCGCTCCTGGTCCCGCTCGCCCTCGCGTCCCGCGGGGTGCGCCGGGCTTGGGCAGGAGTTGATCCCGTGGATTTCCCAGTCACGAGTCCCGCTGTTCTGGTGCCTTTTCCCCGAGGAACACCGCAGGACTCTCCAGCCATCCCTCTTCGGGCAGGTCTGAGCCCGCTTTCCTCTACTTTACCTTTTCTCATCCTTTCTCCCTCCTCTGACCCACCTCGGTCACGTCCCGTTCCCAGTGAATCCTCCCCAAACCCTCTGCCGTCTCCCAGCACCCAGCCCCTTCTTTCTGCTGTTGGGAAATGTTTGTGAGAACAAAAGTGTTTTGGGGAAAGTGCCGTGACCTTTGGGACAGCCACTGCTGGCACTCGCTGCTCCAGCCCTGCCTGGAGTCTTGTCCCCTCCCGCAGCTCCAACATCTGCACCCGGGTACCAGCACCATTCCCGGGTACTGGCACTGTGGTGCCTTCCACAAAAACCTTGGGAAACACCAGGTGCTTATTTTTTTTAAGAGTGTTGCTGTTAACTGGCTCCTGAGCTACCAGGTTCTCCAGCTTTGAACATTCCCAATAAGCCAGGAAAGATCCCCCCTGTACGGTAGCCCCAGGCCAGGCAATAACCTACCGGAGATATTTCTCATCTATGGGCAGCTTTGCTATAAGGAACATGTTTAATAAATCATAAGGCCGGTGAATTCCTGGGATTTTTATTGCTTCTGTAAAAATGCAGTTTTGATCCGTCTGCGAGGGATATTGGGAAACAAAGCGGCTCCTTTCAGAGCTGGATCCTACGAATTTAGGACACAGATCTGGCAGCAGGGCTGCTGGCAGTGCCGTGGGGTACAGGGGCTGTCCTGTCCCTGCTCTTTTAGGAACCAATGTGACCCAGGTGCCTGAAGCCCCATCTTGGCTTTCCTCACTCCTCTGGGGCTCTCACAACCGCGTGTCTGGAGCCGAGGCAGCGATGCCAGGGGAAATACCACAGCTGGAAACCAAGCTGGGCTGCACCAGGCTTCCAGTTACATTTTTCCTCCTTGCCCTGTTGCCCAAAGGGAAAAGAAGCAGCAAAACCCAAAGTGCTAAAAAATGGGAGAGGTTCTTGCAGGAAGACTCGCCTGGTTTCCGTCAGCCCAGCTGACCCGATCTCCCAGCGGTGGGGATTGTCCCAGCTCCAGATTGGGCAGAGGAATGGCAATAAAGCAATTTTCTTTGCCTGTTCCAATCTGAAAACTGGGGTTTAGAAGCAGGAGCAGAGCCAAAACGCAAACAGCACACAGAGATGTGAATCCAGCAGCTGTCAGGGGCTCATTGGGATTTCGGAAACCACGAGTGCTGTGGCCAGGGCAGTTGGTTGTGGGTTGAAATGGGTGGTGGAGGCTCTGCCCCCCTGCACTGGGCCAAACTGAGAGGCCAGGCTGCCCTTGTCCAAGGAGGCAGCAGTTTGGTGATGGGGATTTGTCCCGTCTCCTGCCATGCCTTTGTTTTAGGCTGTGCAGAGCCCGGCCGCAGAGGCGGGGAGGGAGCGTTTCTTTGTACAGGGAAGCATTTAAATTCTTTGCAGTGATTCATATATTCCATTCATATGAAACACAGTCCCGCCGAGTGTGAATGGGGACTGCGGGGGGATTTTTTTTAAGGCAATAAGCCCTAGAAGTGTCAAAAGTTATTCACACCTTGGTGAAATCAAGGATATTTCTGTCCGTGGCTCTTGGCAGGGGCTCAGCACAGCTCGCCTTGCGTTGGGTTTTTGGTTTCCCACTTGGATACAGAGCAGGGGGAGCATAGGGGCAGCGCTCCCATTCCCTGTGCCCAGTGCAGGAAGAGTTCCTGGTGCCAGAGGGGCCCGGCATGGGCTGTGGCTCAGACTCCCTGGGGTCACACGCCCAGAAAGGCCCAGGCTGGTGAGCAGCCACCTCTCGGTGAGCCCATGGCTGGGAGAGGTGCTGTCCCTCGAGTGATGGTCACCAAGGCTGTGGCCATAGCTACAGAGCAGCTGTCCCCATCGGGGCAGAGCCTGCCCTGCTTGCCCTCAGCACAGGGCACAGGAACAGCCCAGAGACCGGCCTTTTTGGGGGCTGCTGAGACCTTGGTGAGGGGCTCCTGGGGTCAGGCACGACCCTGGGGTCACTGACCATCTCTGGGGGGCTGCCAAGTCCCTTTTGAGGTAGTTTGGGGGGAATCAAGTGGAGTGGCTGGGAGCCAAGATCTGGGGGCATCACCCCGATGCCACAAGGTGCCCCAAGTGTGGGGGCAGCACCCACCAGGAGCTCTCGCCTCTGCCAGCTGCTCCAGGATGCTTTGAACCACTGTAAATCCTCTCCGAAGGAACTGGGAAGACAGTTTTATGGCAGATTAGCAGGGTGTTGTTTTCAGTGCTGATCCATCACGGGACACCGGCGCTGCGTGGTGCATCCAAGTGCTCGGCTGCTGGCGGGCGGTGCAGCCTCTCTCTCCCGGGGAGGTGGAGGTGAAACCGCCTGGTTTTAATGCTCTGTCTGTGATGTGAGGGACAAAACCTCCTCCACGGGCACTGGGCACCATGGCCGGCAGTAGCTGGGCTCCTCACCCCCTGCTACAAGGGTGGATGAAGGGGATTTGGGCAGTGGCACCTGCAAAAGGCATTAACCCGGTGGGGAGGGCGTGGGGCCGGTGCCGTCTGTCCCCACACACCCCTCTGTCATTGTCTCCTATTTCATCTCTGTCCACAGCCCAGGAAGGAGCAGAGTTTCCATTCCTCTGCACTAAAGAAAATATCTGTGACAATAAAATCTCAGCGTTCAGAAGAGGGAGGGATAAAAAGACACCAAACTGCATTTGTCTTCCCTCAGTTTCCCGATCCCACGTTTTTCCCTCTGGGAGAGGGTGCAGGCTATCGACTCTGCTGGGCACGTGCTAGACTCTGAGCACCCCCCAGTCCCCCATGCACTTTGTCACAGCTAATTAGAGAGGGTAATTAACTGGTTTAACAAAGGCGGGGTGAGGAGGGGGACACTGAGAGATGCCCATTCCCTCTTTTGCACTCAAGGCTCCCTATGCTGGACATCTGGGGAGCAGGGCAGGGTGCTGCTGGAACCTGGCTGTGTCCTGCAGTAATCCAGTGGGATTGGAACCCTCGGGGTGGCTGGTGAGGCAGGGGTGGCACCCCACACCACCAGCCCCCCAGCTCTCCCCTTTTCCTCAGGGCTCAGCTGCACGTTGCTTCCCTGCGTTGGCGACTTGGACGCCGGCACAGACAAAATAAACCGCTTTTCCTTTTCCCCCTGTCACCGGAGCCGTTCCTGAGTCACATCCCTGGCTGCCTGGCTCTTCCCCAGGGCTGTCTGCTCTGGCTGCATAACCCTGCACATCGGCTGCAGACTTCAAAGCAATGGGATCCATCCCGGCCGGGAAGGGCTGGAGGGATGGCAGCGCTCCGGGAAACATCTGCACGGGGCCGGGGGGGCAGGGGCTGGCGTGGCTGCTGGGATGGGATGCTCTGCTCCCCAAAAGCCTGGCTCACCCCTGGGCATTGCTTGTCTGCCCCAAAGAGCTTCAGGAGCTGGACTCTTCACCAAAACCACATCCTGCCTTGTTCTCCTGTGTTCTCACAGGAGCATCCCAGGAGCAGAGACCCCACAGCTCCTGATGGCTGCTGCCCCCCTGCAGTGCTCCCGAGCTTGGCTGGGGGATGCAGATGGGAGATGGATCCTAAAAAGTACCAAAGGTGGCAGTGTGAGGGTGTCTGCTGTCCCCTCAGCCCAGTGCTCCCATGGCTTCTGGCCCCAGTGTCAGCAGAGTTCACGGAGTGAAGCTCCAGCTCACAGGCAGCATCTGCAGCCAAAATCTGCAGTCTGGTGTCTGTGACCTTCCCTGGGGCCGAGCTGGTCCTGCTGGCCCATCTGGAGATGTTTGTCCTCAGAGGCTCTTCCAGGCGCCTCCATCCAGGACAGGGCTTGGCAGGGAGCAGTCAAGGAGGAAGACAATGACTTCAATGTCCACCTGCTGTGGATGCAGTGGCCAATGCAATGCCTTGCCCAGCTTGGCTGTTTGGCCCCAAAAACCTGAGTCCTTATTTCTTGCAGCATTCCCAGCCCAATTCTGCCTTCCTCAGGCAGGATGTGGCTCCAGAAATTGCCCCAAACCAGCAGATTTCTGCAAACCTGCTGCACGCCGGAGCAGCCTGGCAATGCTGGACCCCTGGGACCTCGCAGTGCTCCTGTGCCTGCCCCACAGAGCTCTGGCTGTCGCTGAGAGCCTCTTTATTGTTCTGGTGGAGGGTTTTGTTTCACTGCTGCCTTCCAAGTTCCCAGGGATCTAAATTCTAAAGAGGGGTCTTGCAAAGAGCCCTGTCCAGATGGGCGAGATGATATTGCCATATCAGATGAGAACTATCCCTGTCTTTATCCACAGACAATGCAGCAGTGGGAGCAAACAAGGATAGAGCCTTTCTTCAGAGGCACATTAGCCAAATAAGAGCCTTCACTTTGTTCTGTGCCGAAACCTAAGGCCCTTGAGGCCAGACCACCTCAGGGAGCTGCCCCCATCCCTGCAGCCACATGAGGATTTGCCCCTTTCCCCATGCCCATTTTCCTGGCAGGGCAGGGCAGCAGGTCCTGCCCATCCCATTGCTGGGGTGTTCCCTGTCCTGTCCCCGCTGTCAGAGTGGTGTCCATGCCCCCAGGGCTGGGAAGGTGTCAGCAGTGCTGCAGGGATCGGGCAGCACTCAGGCCTCTTCTGTCCTCGGATATAACAGAAGGTGGAAGATGCTTTGGTTGTGCCCCAACATTGTGGGATAGTTGAACCCACTCAGACAAGACTCAGGGCAGCTGAGGCTTCTCTGTGCACTCACTTGTGGTAATGCACAGACCCTGTGGCCAATTCACCTGCTTTCAGATTCCATTACAAGACCCAGAATTCAGCCCAGGTTTGTTTTAAGAAGTTACCAGAGGCTGAGAGAGCCTGGGACTGATTTATGGCTTCCCATCAAAATCATGTGGTTTCACCACGAAACTTGGAAGCTGTGGCTGCATTTTTCCTTTGGAGATTTTGGCTTCATTCCAGGGCTGGGAGTGTGAATCCAGGGTGTGCATCAGGGCTGGAGCGTTTGGGTGCTGTGACTGAAATGGAGGAGATATGGATCACCACAAGGAGAATATTTAATGTCAGGACAACACAGCCATCGTTCTCAGGGAAGCGCCGATAAGGCAGCGGGAGGCTTGGCACGGCACAGGGCTGCAGCAGGTCCTTTGCTCTCAATGTAGCTTTCATTTCAACACTCAGCACTTATCACCCTCACATCCTGCTCCGTGTCAGCGGCCAGAGCAGCATCTCCCGAGCTGCTGTGCCCAGGCAGGCTGGGAAGTTCCACTGCCCTCCCTGAAGCTCTGCTCCGGACTCACAGGGTGAGTTGCCAGTGCCCACCAGGGTTAAATGTGTGGGCTTTTGCCAGAGAAGCATATTTCCAGCCTCAAACATGCATTGTCAATGACTGCAGAAAGGTATTTCTCACTGCTCCCTGTACTGTGAGCCAGCGGACAAGAACAAGACGACTTTTATTGCTATTTCTTCATATTTCCTGATATTGCCAGTCTGGCACTCACAACCCACAGGCAGATCCTGACCTGGGCCTGGGTTTGGATTACAGCGGCGATACCATTGTCTTTGCTTTGCCTTTAATTTCAGATGCTTTGGGCTCTGTAGGGCTGAGCTGATAACCCTGGAGGGTAAAGCTCATAGACCCAGGGAGGACAGCTCAGGTCAAGGGCAAACCCCAAACCAAGCTTGTGCCCAGGCACACAGAATCATTAAGATTGGAAAAGCCCTTCGAGATCATCAGGTCCAACCTTCAACCAAATACCCCATGCCCACTAAGCCGTGCTGTGAAGTGCCACGTCTGTTTTTTGAACTCTTTCAGGATTCTGTCTCCATCACATCCCTGGGGAGCCCGTTCCGAATTTGGACCCAGGCCAACCCCCTGCCCCTCACAGCAGCTCAAGGACCCCAAAGCCCAGCGATTGCCATGGGCCCACAGACCCCTGAGGGTCACACTGTGGGGGTCTCTGCCTCTGGCTCGTGGCAGTGCATGCACAGAGGGAAAAAGCCCTGTGTTACATAAATAACAAGGTCAAACCCCGCGAGCTGCTCCTGCTGCGCGCGTCCTGCCGAGCATCCCCCGGCGCGGGGGCCAGCGGGACAGCGGAGTCGCTTCAGGGCTTGGGTGCCTTGATGGTTTCAATTTAATGGCTTTTTAAAGTCAAGATGAAAGGGAGAGCCGGGCAGGGCCGCGGCAGTTCCCCTGTCTGCATCCGAAGGAAGCTGGTGGGGCCGCGCCGAGCACCAGTGGCTCCGTGCCCACTTCCCAATCCTCCTCTTGCTGCTTCCCAGCGCCGGCACAGACACGTCCACACCACGAACAGACACTGTCCCTGCCAACGCTGCGCCGTGCTGGGAAGTGCTGGGAAGCTCATGTGGCACTGTGAGATGACCCCTCAAGGCCTGGTGAGGGGCACTCAGGAGTCCGGCACTGCTCCGACAGCCTGGCACAGCTGGTGCTGATGGTCTCTTCCATTGCACCTCCCATAGCCACTTATTAAAGACCACACCTGATGTGGTCATTGCCAACCATCAGCTGCGGGCCAGGACAAGACCCCAGCGCTCCTCAAGCAGCCATAAATTGAGCTGTACGAGGAGTCTGTAATTATTTTATGCCAAGCCTGGTATTTTCCTTCCCCCAGGGAGGCACTAGAGCGAACAAGAGCAGGCCTGTGCCAAACCGTGCCCAGGCAGTGCTTTTATGAAATCTTGGGTTCGTCAGAATTAATTTCATTTAAAACATTCTTCTCGTTTTTCATAAAGCACAGCAAATCCGCGGTACTTAGGGCAGGAATGCAGCCAGAGGGCTGCCGGGCAGGCGGCGAATTACCCGCGGCAGATGGGCCGTGAGGGCCCACGGTCCGGAGCTGCGCTGGCCTCGCTTCCTGGGGGCATCCAGCTGGGGAGAGATGCTGGAGAAACAGCCAGGCATGGAGCTCCAGCAGTCCCACCCCGTGGGATGTGGCAGTCCAGGTGTTTTGTCCCCAAAGTTCCGTGAAGGGTGTGGCTGTGGCTGTGACCGTTCCCGTGCCAGTGCTGTCCCTGCACGTGTGGGATGGGGGCATCACAGACCGTCTGCTTGGTAGCAGCTGGCCCAGGGGTGGAATCTGGTCAAAAAACAGAGCAAAACTGCTCAGATTGTCAATAATTCAAGTGATTTTTGGGGCTGGGGATACCTGACTGGGGCTGGGGGCAGAAGCAGTGTGGGAACAAGGGTTGGGAGCTGGTGCTCCTGCCTTGCTTGAGAAGGTGTGAAGACCAGAGCCATGGAAGAAATAAACCTCTGTCCACTACTGCTGGGACATGGCAGGGGCACCTTCCCAAAGGCAGGATCTCTGCAGGGCTGCTGCTGGAGGGCTCTTGGCTTGGGAGGGAGTTTAGTCCCTGGGGTCCAACAGGAGAAATAGCTCAAAATAGCTCAAAAATCCCATCATTCTGGAGACCTGACCCACTGGGAAGGGCTGTAACTCCCCTCCCTTCAATCTTCCCCTTCTTGCAGCCTCCCAGGACAGGACCCAGATGAGCACCTCAGCTGCTGTATCCTCCTAGGATGCAAACAGGAGCTCGTGACCTTGGGTGACCCCGGGGCAATGAGAGGAGACACGGGACATCCCTGTGGGAGTTGGAAACCAGAGGGAGCCAATGGATCCATCCAGCTGGTCCTGCTGCAGGCTGGGATCATCCCTGCCATGCTGGGAACCTTGTTTGCTCCAAACTTCCACCTCCTGCCAGGCCAGTGAGCTCCAGCCTGGCAGGAAGCTAGCAGGGGTGAGGAGGGGGATTCGAGGGTTCAGCAGGTGCCCACACTCACCTTTCATCCTGCTGCGGGGAAATCCATGGCTTCGTCTCTCCTGTTCCTGCACGAGCCCTGCCCTTTCCCTCCATGCTAACTGGGATGGACTGGGAGATGGAACAGCGCTGGGGTCTGCACCATGGCCAGAGCCCTCCGAGCACCAGCCAGCTCAGGTTTGGCTGGATGGAATTCCAGAGGAGTGGCCAGCAGCTCCAGCACTGCGTGGCACAGCCGGGTGCCCGGCTGATGGCGTTTGCCAAACGCAGGGTTGGGTTGATCCGTGTCACTCCGTCGTTTGCCGTGGAGCGTGAGAGCACGGGGCTGGGTGTGCTGTTTATTTTGGTTAAATTGAGTTTTCTCTGGGAGATTGGGGGGCGCGGGGGGCCTCCAGACAAGGGGCTTTTGTGAGCTGAGCTGCAAGCCGATCCCCTTTTGTGGTTTTGCTTTTTTGGATGATACAATTTGTTATTCCAAGAACTACCCAGCAAATGGACCCCATTAGCCGAGTCCCCAGAGCAGCTGGAGCTGGAGCTGGCGCTTGCAGTGCCTTTGTCTGCATCCACCTTGGGCCCACGAGGAGCGCTGGGGCCATGGCACTGCTTTGCCCCTGGATGGTGCCTGGGGGAGATGAGGGGGCAGAGGCTGCTGTCTCTCCTTGCTGGCTGTGCTGACAGGGCATCTTATGGGAGTAGCCTGGGCTGGGACCAGCAGAAAGCACTGGGTTTGTTGAATTCCCTGTCACACTCATATCCCTGGCACACACTGACCATAACCCAATTGCTGCCACGCTGCTGGGGGCTGGAGGCAGTGCTGGGGCAATCCATCCCGGGGCAGCCCTTTTATCCCCTCACACAGGGCTGGACCTCCCCCTCATGCTTGATGGGAGCTGTGGGAATTCACATCCCTCTCTACCTTTGGGCACGAGCAGCATCCCCTGCACTGGGGGCAGCATTTGGGATCCCACTGGCATCTCCTCCCCTGCTCCAAAGGGCCCCTGCACAGCCAGCACACAAAGGGCAGCTGTGGGAATGCCATGGCAGCCTGTGCTGCTGGAGCCCGGTGCCGGGGCACGGCCACCTCTGGCCACCGGGGCCGGGCGTTCCAGCCGGAGCATCCTTGGCCCGCTCGGCGCTGCCTCCCGCCGTGCAGGGATGCTGCTGGCTCTGTTTGTCTTGGCTCCGATGGGCTTTTTCCTGCATGTGAGAAGCTGGAGCTGCACAGGAGCCGGCGTGTTTGTAAATAAAAGCATCGGACACCTCTCTGGGTGGTGCTGAAAGCTCCTGAATTAGCGCCGCCGCCCTGACACAGGGCATGGCGCTGCTGCGTTCGGCACCCGCTCCCCGACCCCATCCTGGCTGCTCTTGCACAACATCCCGTGTCCCCCTCCCAGCCCCACTTGCACCCACCCCTCCTGAAGTGCTGGGACACGCTGCCCTGGGCAGCTGGGATTATCCCTGCTCCCACCAACCTCCGAACGGGACGTGTTCCCCAGAGCGGCTGCCCACGGCGGGGAGGGCTGTCCAGAGGTGGGCAGCAGACCCCAGCCATGCCCGGAGATGAGTCTGCCACCGGGGCTGGGTGCGGGAGCATCCCTGGGGCACGGAGTGTGCTGGCACCGCACAGAGGGGTCATTGGCTGCCGCCAAGGAGCCCCTTGGCCATCTCTGATTGTTCCTCTGAGGAGAGGAACCACTTCACCTCCCGCGCTGCCCGGCCGCACACCGTGTTGGCGCTGGGCTGGAGTGGCCAAAGGCCGTGGGACACTGGCCTCGCACGGAATTTGCTTTCCATTGGCTCATCAGGGCCACGGTCCGGCCCTGGCAGAGCCCAGCGGGGGCCGTGGGAAGGGGCAGCGCTAAGTTCCCAACAAAAGGAGCCCGGCGGTGGGCAGGAGACAGCGCCGGGAGCCAAGTGCAGGGGCAGGACCCCGTCCCGGGCTCCTCGAAGCAGCCGCCTCCGCTCCGCGGATGGAGGCGGCCGCAGCCCCGGTGCTTCCCTCGGGGGCAAAGGCCGGCACAGATCGGGGGCTCCTGGCGCCCAGCCCCGACCACAGCCCTCCTCCCACCGCGCCCCCGCCATTCCACCCAGGGCCTGACATTTCAACGTGCCGAGCCTTCGGAAAACAGCGTTTTAATGCTCTTGCTGTAAAAGCGCTGGAAAATGGCCATGGGCTTGTGCAGGAACGCTCCCGGGAGCTGGCCACGCCGTGGGCGTGCCGGGCGCTGGCTGAGCCCTGCCAGGGCAGCTGGGCTGGGCTGGGATGCTGGGGAGCCCCACGTCTATCTGAGACCCCCCTGCACTCGCAGCCAGCTCTGCTCATCCCAGTGATTTCTGCAGCAGGAGTGAGGCTGGTGCTGCTGCCCCAGGTGGGTTCTGCAGCCACTCGAGGCGCGGAGAGGGAGTCGCCTCACCCTCCCCAGACATTGCCTCCTGCCATCCCTGCCTCCAGAGCTTTTCCCTGTGCTCTTCCCACACCAACTCCAGGCTGAAGGCTGAAGGCTTCCTTGCGCATCTTTTCTGGTTTTTTTGGTGTTTTTTTTTTTTATGGCTGTCCTCTAGAAAAATGGACTGAATAGGTCAATTTAATTTTTTCCCCATATTTCATTGCTCAGAAATGCCAGGCCAGTGTGGCACCTGCAGCAGATGCCCAGTGCCTGCCCAAACTGGGGCTGCCCTGTGCCTGCCACTTCCTAAAAGGCAACAACATGCCCCAGGTTGGGTCTGATCCCTGGATCAGCTCTGATCCCCAGGTTTGGGTCTATTCCCAGCTCTGAGTCTGTTCCCAGGATCTGGGTCTGCTACTAACATGGGGAAATGATTGGCATAACTCTTGGGGTCCCTTGGGTGCAGTAACTGTGCCAGCCCCCTCCTGAGCACCTTGGCAGCCTCCTGGCACCTGTGCCCAAACAAGGGGGTGCCCCCTTGCCAAGGCAGGGGGTTCTGGCCGGGCTCAGCAGCGTGCCACTGGCAGGGGGAGACCCTCTGGGCAGTGGGTCCCGAGTGGAGACTGAGGGAGGTTCCCACATGACACAGCCTGGAGCACAACTCGGAGTGAGCCGAGTGCTTTTCCAGCTCCAAGCCTAAACAAAAGGTTTTGTAATAAGTGTCTCCCTGTCCCCGGGTTCAGGGTCCGGCTTTGTGCCCCGGTGCTGCCGAATGGGAACATTTGAATGCACCAGATGGGAGCACAGGGGTGCAAAATCAGGGACTGACCCTGAGGGACCAGACTTCATCCTGTTCCCAGTCCCCTGGGACACTGCAGGGACACAGAGACAGCCCTGAGTGCCACTGGCTGCGTGTCCATCCAGGGCCAGCATCTCTAACAGAAACAAATGAGTCCTACTGAGAAAATATTCCATATATTCTGCACTGCTTTCCACCGGTGCTGGAGCTCCAAGTCCCCAGTTTTGCTTGGCAAAGGGTCAATGGTAACAGCGAGGCCCAAGGCAGATGCTCTGGAGCCATGAAGGTCACCAGCTCCTCTGGGCCTTTCTTAGCCAGTTCCCAGCACTGCCCCAGCTTCTCCTTTCTCCATCCTGGGTCCAGAAGTGTTTTTTCCTCTGGGACACATGAAATCCATACCAATTCCCTCTGGGCTGCCCTGTCCAGGTGCTCTGCAGGTGCTGTGTGCCCTGGGCAGAGCTGCCTCATGGTGTCACACTGGGAGGAGAAGAGCAGTGGGAGATGAACACGATTTTGGGGGTAGGGGTTCAGGTAAGGGGTGTGGTCTGGAACCCTCTGAAGCAAAATCAATGGGATGCTTGATTGAACTGGAAATTTGGAGCCTGGAAATGAGAGCGTGGCTTTGGATCATGGCAAGTTGGTGCTAAGTGATGTTGGGGACACTGAGTGGCACCTCATGGTCCCCAGGACATGTCACCCCCTGTCTGGGAGTGATGCTGTCCTGTGGGACGCTGCTGCCTCTGCACGGGGTCTTGAGCATGGGGGTTTGGTATGATCCTCAGGAAAGCAGGGTCACTGGAATTCCCCGTGAGGTTGTTGATGCCCAGAGAAAAGAAATGTGGAAATTAAAAAAAAAAAAAATTTCAAATTGAAAAATCAAAGCAGCTGATTCAGCAATGGTGAAACATCTTGTGACAGCATCAGGCAAATTATTTCCAAACAAAATTCTGGGAAAAAATCAGCTTGATTTTGCACAACCCACAAGTGTCCCAATGGAAAGGCACATGGGGGTTGTCCATTGGGATGGGGGCATGGAGTGCCACAGGGCTGTGGGGCACCAGGAACACAGCCTGGCAGACAGGATGCCCCCTAAAATGGGGATTACAGGGCACAGGGGAAATCTAAAATCCAGCCAGGAGCATGAGGCTGTGCCAGACGGGAGCGTGGGATACGGGAGTGTCTTGTCAGAGTTTCCACTGAACACCTCGGGCTGGCTGGGGTCTCGCATCAGCTCACAGAAATTAAATTAAATAAAATAACATAAACACTGCCTGAAACGTGCACTCATCCCCTTCCCTGGGTGTGGAAATGGGGAAGCAGCTGAGCATGGCTGCCGTGCCAGGGGTGCTCCTTTATGGTGCATGGCCTGGGATGGGGATGGGGATGGGGATGGGGATGAGTGTAGAAATGGTGAAGGGGGAGAATGGCGTGGGGATGGAGAAGCCGATGCTGGCGCCGAGGCGAAGCAGGACCGAGGCACCGCCCCGGCAGGTAATCCCATCCCCCAGCGCCGCCCGCCAGGGAGGGACGCAGCCCAGGCTCCCGCTCCTGAAATTTATTTTAATGTAAACCTAGCTGTAAGGCAGCTTTTTCTCATTTTTAAACTATTTCATATCAATCCTTGGCCTGACATTTGTTTTCTTTGAGTGCGGTGGGGAGCGCGGTCGGCATTGCTGAGGATATCTCCTCTGGAATCTTGGCAGAGGCGGCTCCCTATCTTTGAAGAAACGGCAAATGCAAAACAGAAGGCCGATATTAGAGAAGCATAAACAATATTTTTTCCCCCCCGTTAACCCCAGGAGCGGCGCAGGGGCCGGCTCGGCGACACGGCGGCCGGGGGACAGTGACCCTCCCCGGGCACAGGGCTGACCCCCGGGCGGGGACACCCAGCACCGCTCCGGGCAGGTCCCGCCACCCGCGGCCACGCCGCTGTCCCCAGTGGGGACCGGGAGTGGCCACAGCGGGAGCGTTGCAGTGGCTGGGGACGCGCTGGTGTAGCCGGGAGTGCCCCAGCCGGGGTCTTGCCCTGTTGGGGATCAGGAGTTGAGCTCTGGGGTCTCCCCCGAGGAGATGCAGCTGCGAGGGTGAAGCGGCTCTCACCGGGTGATTTGTCAGAGGGGTTTTGTGGAGGATAAACGCGGGGAGGATGTGCGGGAGCGGGGGCTACCTGGGCGGGCAGGCACAGGCAGCAGTGCTGGCACCAGCCAGGCTCACCTGGGGGGTTGCTAAAAAGTTGTAAGAGGAGAGGAAATGGAGATCAAAGGACCCAACAAAACCAAGGAGACAGAATTTCAAACTCTGACGTTAAAATAGAATTACTGCGAGGATAAACACTGCGAGGCAGGTTCCTGTCTGAGCAGCTGGGGCAGGGATGGGGATGTTCCTGGTGTTTTAGACAGGAGGGGATGTTTTCACAGCAATTCACACATCTGCTGTCGTACCTGGGCAGGTGCTGAGGACTGGAGAGCTCAGGTGGGAAAACCACAGGGTGGGGATGCTGCGCCAGGGACTGAGCTGCTGACCAGTAGCACCGGCTGTCCTGGGGCGCTGGGAGCCAGCTTATGAGCTGCTGGCTCCACGCTGTCCCACTGCTCTGGAGCTCGTATTTACCATGGTGCAAGGCCAGCACGTCTTTTCCTTGGGAGAACAGGTGCTGCTGCTGAGGCTCCTTGTTGCACCGGGGCCACTGTGGGCTCCCCAAGTGCTCTTAGGGGCTCCCACTGCATCTCCCTTAGCAGGGGTCCCCTTCCCGTGGGATGGGTGGGCAGGGCTGGAACAGCCACCGCGTTGCTGCCCCACATGTCCCAACCCGCAGCCCCCCAAAGGGAGCTGCCCTGAGCACCCTGCCCCAGAAGGCTCATTATGATGAAGCCAGTGACCCCAGCACGAGGCTGGAAGTTTAAATGTCTGCGGTTGATGGCCTCTTGCCTGCAAATTCCCCGAGATGGGAATCGCTCTCTGCGGGTCCCTCCAGGCTTAGCAGATTTCTTTGCGAAACACTCGTTGCCTTAGAAAACATTATTTCTGCACAGGAGCAAGGTGGGTCTGATCTGCAGACCTTGGGAAAACTCCAACTGCTTCCCACTGCACCCACCAGGACTTACCTGTCCCTGGCCCAGCCAGCACAGGGTCCTTGGAGAGTGACCCCCAATGCTCCAGCAGCTCCCCGGGGCTCGCAGCCCCTGTCCTTCCCCGTGCTGTCTGGGCAAATGCTCCACATCCCACACCAGGATCCGGGCACAAGTGTCTGTGCTCGATCATGCCATGAGTCTGGGTTCACAGAGCAGTTTGGGCCCTGCACAGCCCCTAGAAAGGGGTTCCAGCCGAGGGGATGGAGCCCTCCAACACCCTCAGCACCCTCATCCCTACTCTGGCACTTGGCTGCTGCTCTGCTCCTCCAGCCCTCAGGGACAGCGTCACAGCTGCCCCCAGGCAGGCCACTACCCCACTGGGAAGAGGAGGAGAAGAGGAGAGGGGAAGAAAAAATTGAATCCCCACAAAAATGTCTTCATAACAGGAAACGTCTCATAAAATACCTGTGGTTTGGCGTGTGTGATTCGACTGGTCAAACTATGCACCTGGCAGGGAACCCTGCTATTAATGCTGCAGCTCTGGTATTTCGGTGGAGTGGAGGCTGGCGGGGGGGTGGGACAGGAGATTTGGGGTGCAGAAACCCTCCTCCGGGGCCAGAGCAAGGGGGACATGTCCCTTGGGTCTCACTCACCTCCGTGGGCGACTTCCCAGCTGTATGTTGGTGAGAGGACTGCAGCACCGCAGGGCTGCTGTGAGCCAGGCTGAACCTTGCCGCAGGCAGGAGCCTGATGTTCCTGCAGCTCCGAGCCAGGGTGTTCCACCCAGAGCCGTGCCCCAGCCGGTACCGACCCGGGGGTGCCCGCCTGGCTCTCGGGGTGCCCACCCCGTCTCAGGGACGGCCTCAGCCCCACGCACAGCCCGGGCAGCGACCGCCGGGGCCGTGCGGCGCTCCCGAGGAGTTTTGACAGCTGGAGGTGAGGGATTAAGCCCTGAGCCGTGACCTGCGGCTGCGCTCCCGGCACACACGCCCGGGGTCACTAATCCGCTTGAGCTGAGCCCTGACCCGGCGGCCGCGGGATCCAGCGGTGCCACCGCCCCTGGTGCTGGCATCGCTGCCGACCCCCGGGACCCCGGCTCCAGGCAGCCTGAGCCACGGGCAGCTTGCACCCACAGCCGTGCCGTGCCGTGCCGTGCTGTGCCATGCCGTGCTGTGCCATGCCGTGCCCATCCCGCTCCGCTCAGGGTGAGAGGGAGCAGGTCGCTGCAGATGGGGTGGGGTGTTTTTCCTTCGTCAAGGAAAATGTTTTCTTGTTCCCTGGGCTGCTGGCGGCCGAGGCTCCGGCTCGGGCTGCGGGTCCGGCAGCGCGTACAGCAGCCTTGGATGGGATCAGGTGTCCTGCAGTTAAGGACAGGCTGGTGCCAAGCCTCCCCCGCGCTCCGGCGCTGCTCAGCCGAGCTGCTCCCTGATGCCTTTGGCTTTCGCAGCCCGGCCTGCGGAAACAACGTGCTGTTCTCCCTCTTCATAGCTCACTTTTCGTTTTTGACTCGGTTTATTATTATTTTTAAAGCATGTGTAGCGCAAAGCAAATCATCGACCTCCCGCTGGACCCGGGCCAGCCCCGTGTTGGGCTTGGAAATCCTCCCTGCTTTATTTTTTATTGTAAATGACCGGAGGATGGAGCGGCTCGATGGGACACGGCGGCGGCCAAGCCCGCCTGCTCCAGCCCACCCACGCGCGCCGGCTGCTCCCGGTGCTTCCCTTTCCCCGCGTCCCCCCGCCCCGGGCGAGTGCGAGGTGCTTCCCACGGCTCCCCCCCAGCCCGGGCCAGCTTTGCCACGGCTTCCAGAGGTGGTGGCTGTGCCTTGTGACCCCAGAGCACACAGTGGGGACAGGTTGGGCACGGGGAAGGGGATGAGGATAGCAGTGGGCATGGGGACAGGGATCAGGATGGGATGAGGCTTCACCGGTGAGCCTGGGCATGCAGTTGAAGTGCATCAAATTCCCCATCCTGCCTCATCCTTGATCCCCTCTGTGGGGCTGGCGTAGCCCTGGGATGGATGTGGGGCCGGAGCTGGGGTGAGTGCCAGAAAGCACATGCTGTGCCCCAAACTGACCATGCTTTGACTGCCAGGTTTAAACAAGTTCCCCGTTGTGCCGACCTTCAGTCACAATGGCAGATCCCCCGTGGATCATATATATTGACTTTAAAAATAATTAGCCTCAAAGGGAGCAGGCGCAGGGCCGGCCAGGCCCTTCATTAATATTTAAGTAACAGGGGCCATAAATCAGCTGCAGCTCAGCCAACAGCCCTGGCCGTGTCCGTGGGGAAGCGGGGCCATGGTGTTCACAGGAACATTGTCCAGTCTGCAGGCATGGGAGTGCTGACATGGGCTCTGTGGGGAGAGTGGGACAGTGTTGGGGGCAGCAGCCCTCTTCCACTGGGAATGGCCAGGAGCACGCCAGGAACACACTGGGAGCTCACCAGCCTGCCCAGCACAAGCCACGAGTGGTTCTGGAGCGACAGAGGCAGCACGGGCTGGTTGTTTTCCTGCAAGAACAAGGTGACATTTCTTGTCTCTTTTCTCATGGTTTAAGTGTGAGATTTTTTCCCTGTTCCCAGTGCTTTCATGGCGTGCCAAGGGTTTTTAACACGTCTGCTCGCCGCCTGCCAGGGGAGCCGACACTCGCACCGTCAGCGTGGCGGCGGCGGCTCTGAAGCCGTGCCAGGGGTCTCAGTGCCGGGTCGGGGCCCCACTCCCCCCAGAGCAGAGCAGTGTGGGGTTGCTGGGCCCCATCCTGCTCCAGCATCCCCAGAGAACAGCACAGACCCCTCAAGTGCTGCCCCTGTGTGAACCCTCGTGGCTCAGCAGCTCCTGCTGGGCTTGGCTTTGAGTCAAGGGATGGTTTTGGTCATACTGGAGTGTGCCGGGGGCTGCAGCTGCAGCAGTGCCCAGCCTGGTGGCTGCAGTGCCCAGGCAGAGTGCAGTGAGCCAGGAGGGGCTACAACTGGGACTCCCAAAGCATCTCCCCTGCTCCAAGTGGGAAAAAAAAAATTAATGTCATGGGATTTCTGCTGGCCATACAAGAGCAGGTTCTTGACCCCAGACCCCAGGAGGACAGGCAGGTGACCCCTGTCTGCTTGCAGCCACCCACCACACATGATGGATCTGCCACCATTCACGACCTGCCAGGCGAGATGGGAGCGTCGTGTGGCTGCTCCGTGTGATTAATTATCAGTTCATAACACAGGAGATTTCAAGCATGAAAGAGCCTTTCCACAAGCACGTTGTGCACACTTTATCCATCATATGAGACTCCAGATGTTTCCATTTTATGGTTATTAAATCACTGCCTGGAGAGCGCGGGTAGCAGGAGGCCTCCTGCCCCAGTGCTGGGCACAGCCAGGGGGGACAGCACAGCACCAGAGACCCCTTTGCTGAGGGACATGTACCTGGGGGGCTCAGGCCAGGCTCCCCCTGTTGCTCTGCAGAGACTGGGACAGTTGGAATGACCCAGCTGGATCAAGAGGGTGACAGGACACAGAGCAGGGAACTCAGTTTCACATCCAATACACAAAGAAACAGTGGTCAGATTCCCTTGTCCTCCCTCTCCCTTCCCTCTGGCTCTGTTTTCCCTGCATCCCACATCCCTCTGAGAGCTGAGGTCTCACAGAAGGACAATTGCAGTGCCCAGCAGCAAGGGGATGAACCACCCCAGGGTGCTGCTCCCATGGCAGCATCCTGGGAAAACAACCCAGTGGATGGGAGGAGCAGAGGTGAATCCAGCCCAGGTGGGAGAGGAGAGAGCTATGAAGGGAGGGAGGTAGAGACGGAGGCACAGGGGTCATACCAGGTAAGGAAAACAAGTAAATAGCTGATTCAGGGGTTTGTTCTCCTCTTTTATTTAACAGAAACTGTATTTTTACAGCTGCAATCCCTTAAAATGGGATTCTTTTCCCCTTAAACAAATCCTTGTAAAATAATGCTTCATAAAAAGAAGTGTTCCTCTCCTCGACCCTGAAGACAGAAAAACAATAATGCCAGCGAGGCCCCGGCCGTGCTGCCAAGGAGGCCGGGGGTGGCTGTCACCGGTGTCCCTGGCAGTGCCACCCACCCCACAGCCAAGGCTCTGCGTGTCTCAGTGGGAATGGCTCTGCTGGGATGGGCAGAGCAGAGCTCCTCTTCCAGCATCTGCCACAGCCACCTGCATCCCCACCGGGTCCATCGTGCTGCTAATGGCAGGGCCATCCCTGTCCCCTCCAGCCCTCAGCTGACTCCCAGACCATTTTCCAGGCACAAGAGCAGCTGTCAAGGCTGCCTCATCCCTGGAGACTCCAAAAACCTGCCAAGCCCTTGTGGCATCAAGAACAATCCCATGCCAGGGCTCCCCGCTCTCTTGACTTAATTTGCTTTAATTTTGTTTTAATTTGGGTTGTTTTTTCTCTAGGCTGCAGCTTTTTTTTTCACTGCTGCTTCAGCAAAAGGGATTCAGGAAATTCCGATGAAATCCTGGCATGCAGCAGCCCTGCCCCTGCTCCCTGGCAGGACAGGCCAGGAGCTTAATTCTCATTAACAACCACCACAGGTCAATTATTGCAAGAAGGAGGAAAAGCAGCAAAAAGTACTTTGGCATCACGTGTTGTTTAAGCTTCCGAAAATAAACGTTCTTTGCAAATCAATCTGTTTGCAGCTCCGCACGTGGAGCTGACAGGGAGAATTTCTGGAGGAAGAGAGTATTTATAAAGGGGGTTTATTTTAAATAAACAGGCACTTAAGGCTGAGGCTGCTGCTCTCATGACCCATCCCTCGTCCTCTGCACGAGTTCCTGGTGCTGCCCGCGAAGCGCCGCAGTTGAGCCACAAACACGGCAAGTCTGTGGCTCCCACATCATGGGTTTGGCCCTGCACCCACTCAGGAGGCTCAGCACCCACTCGGGAGGCTCAGCACCCACTCGGGAGGCTCAGCATCCACTCGGGAGGCTCAGCACCCACTCGGGAGGCTCAGCATCCACCAGCTGCCCCCAAGGAAGGCAGGGCTTGGCAGTGGCAGCCTGTGCCTCCACAGGCTCTTGTGAGAGGAACCCCATCTCACTTGAGGGATGTGACAGCAATGCTGAGCTCAGTGGGCTGCAGGTTTCATCTGCCCGTCTCCCCACCTCTTATTATTGCTAAAAATGTATAAGGGATGTGAGAGTTACCACAGACACTCAGGGCAGCTTCTGTATGACTCCACTGGGCACCCCTGTGGCTGGTTACAGTGCAAGATGAGGGAAGAGCCTTAAGTTGTGTCAGGGGAGGTTCAGCTTGGACATCAGAAAGAATTTCTCTTTGTAAAGAGGTGTCAGGCATTGGAAGGGGCTGCCCAGGGAAGTGGTGGAGTCCCAACCCCTGGAGGTGTCTGAGGAACAACTGGACATGGCACTCAGTGCTCTGGGCTAGTGGCAAGGTGGGGATCAGTCACAGGTTGGGCTCAGTGGTCTTGGAGGTCCTTTCCAACCTCAGTGATTCTGGGATTCTATTCTATAAACTGTATTTACCGTGCATCTCCCAGCTGCGGTGTGTCAGGAAGGGCAAGATGTTCAGGATATCTGCTCCACAAAGAGGCAAATTCCAGGGATCCCACTGCCACGGGGATCATTCTCGGGCTCCCAGCTGGTCCCTGTGAGGTGGGGTGTGTACCCAATGTCGCTGTTGCTTTGTCTGCAGGAGCTGTGGGAGCAGGATGCTGCCGGACGTCGTGGCGCTGCTGGTGATGCTGGGCACGATGGTGATGGTGATGGGCCCAGGCTCGGCGGCGGGAGGCGGCGTGGGGGGCTACGCTCAAGTCAAGTACATGCAGCCCATGGTGAAGGGACCCCTGGGACCCCCGTTCCGTGAAGGCAAAGGGCAGTACCTGGGTAAGGGATGCGCTCTGTGGGACTGCGTGAGGACACGGGGCAGTGGGAAGGGGACGTGGCACCTCACAGCCATTGGGCACTTGTCACCCTCTTCCCTTCAGGGTCAGAGCTCCCGGAAGCCGCCTGGCACAGCCAAGGGTGCTGCTGTCCAAAACACTTTTGGCCAAGCATGGCCAGATCATTTGGGTCTATAACCCAGTGCAGGAGGACAGGGTGGACACGGGTAGAGGCTCAGCAGGGAAGTGAAGCCCTTTGCTGGGGCTAGGAGGGCACCTTGCTCTGGGAGCCAGGGGACACAGGGGCTATCCAGCTCTGGCTCCTGCCCTCCTGCCCATCCCCATTCATCATCTCTGCCTTTTCCTGCTGTTAAAACTGAGCTGTCCTGGCAAGGCTTTTTCCACTCCTCCACCTATTCCGTTTCCCTGTCTGCATTTTGCACCAGCTGGGAAAGGAAAGAGTGCCAAGGCTGGAGCTGAGACCCAGCCTGGCGAGGGAAGAGCAGGAGAGAGACATTTCCTCTCTCAGAGAGCAGCGACCAGAAACTCCACACGTGTTAAATTGCTCCCCACTGAGTGATGTGCACCCAGAGGGGCAGAGGCACCAGGGTCATTGCTCTGCAGAGCCAGTGCTCCAGCACCCCAGCCTTCTGTGATCCCTTGTCCCCAGCTGCCCTGCCTGCACCCATCCCAGTGCTGGCACCACCATGGGATGGGTACTGCTGGGCTCGTGTATCCAGACCTGCCAGGTTGGTGCTCTGCTCTTGGGAAGAGCCACCGGAGCCTCCCCACGGGTTGTCATGGACCTGGACCCTCCCAGGAGCTGAAGTCTTGGCTCTGGGAGGAGAAACTGGAGAAGGCTGGGCCACCACTGGCTGATTTACTGGAGGGCTGAATGGCTTATCAGGAGTTCAGCTCAGCACATGTGTCAGAAAACACACAGAAAACCTGGAGCTGATGTGTGCTTCAAGCCCCCCCCTCCCTGCCCCCTTCCCAGCTGTTTTAAAGCTGCTCCCTGAATCCCAGCCAGAGCCAAAACCTTCCAGCGTAGCACAGGAACACTTCAGCTGCTGGTGGGACTGGATTCAAATCTCTCCCTTCTGTTCTCCCTTCTTTTTTCCCTTCTTCCTATGCATGGCAGCGGCTTGCTTTGCCTCTGAGCAATGCTGCCTATGCTGGGGAGAGCAGTGAGCCAGGCTGGGGCAAGGAGGGGTTTGGACAAGCTCTGTGAGGTTAGACCAGGCAGAGGGGACACTGAGGCAGGGCAGAGCACCGAAGTCCCTTGGGCATTGCTCCTCGAAAACCCTTGGGAAGGAGAGGACAGGTGGGGGGCAGGAGAGAGGGACGCAGGGACAGCTGCAGCCCGAGCCACCGGCTGTGGGGCCGCACAGAGCCAGCTGGGGAAGCCGGTGCCTCCTGGATCCCACCGAGCTCCCATCTCTGCTTAACCTCTAATTTGGCAAGGAAAATCCCTGCTGGCCTTCTGCCCTGCTCGGGGAGCTCAGCTGACTCGCCGCGACGGCGCAGGGCTGTGCCGTGCCCCTGCGGGTTACCCCGACCCTGTGGGAGCTGTGTGGGGCCCCCCAGCCTGGCCGAGGGGCTGGGACCCCCGGCTGGGGGGCGGGGGCTTCCCTCCTGCCTCCAGGTGCCATCTGGTGAGTGACAGGTTTCCTCAGGGTGCCAGACACCTTTTCTCACCCAAAAATAGCTGCCTCAGAGCACAGTGGGAGCTCAGGGGAGGAGATGCTGCTAAATGCTGAAATGCTCAAAACATTGAAGCAGAGATTTGCACATTATGGGGTTATTTTGGCTTAATTTAAATGATGTTGATGGCCCTGCAGCCAGGTAAAGCCATGACTGAGTGCTGTGCTGGGGCACCCACTGCTGGGAGACACTATGAGAGGTGCTAAAACACTGATCCCATGCAACATCCCAGTGAGCCTGTGAAACTCTCTCACGAGACAGAGCTTGGCAGCAGCTCTGGAACAAGCTCGGCCAGGCTCCGCCACAGAGCAGCCAACCTCTCCTTCCTGCAGTGTCATCTGGCTGTGCTGGCCAGACCCACTGCTGGCTGCTCAGGGCTGGGAACCACTTCCCATCCTGCTGGGTTATTCCTCTGTGCTGCTGGGTCCTTTCTCCAGGCAGGAGGGGTCCTTACCGGGATGAACACAGCTCCAGAGGGGCTGCAGCACCCACCTGGCCATGTCCATGCTCCTCAGGAGGTGGGATGCTCCATGGTGCCCAGGTGGGAGCTCCCAGGGTCATTCCTGCCCCGTCCCTTCCCGCTGCCCCAGCTGGCTCTGTGTTAACATTCACGGCAGCTCAGTTCCTGTGTCGAGGGGAACGCAGAACCCCACGCTGGTGCTGCGAAGTGCAGAACTCCAAGACATGTGTCTGTGGTAAGACATGGGCTTTTGAAATTGGACACCAGTGGGGCTGCAGTGTCCCAGTTTCTCTCCGCTGACGGCCCCGGTTTGGTTTTCCCGTCTGCTTTTTTGGCCGCCTGCAAGCTGGCAGCTCCCGCCTGGCGTTTCTCTCCACTGCCTTGTGTGAAAGAGTGTGTGTGTGCTTTTTCCTTCCTTCGTGGGCTCAGATATAGATCCTTGTTCTGATTCCATGCAAAATGACCTAGAAAACTAATTCATTTCAAACCATTGCAAGAAAATAAAATGTTAAAAAGTGGGGGGAGAAAACACATTGAAATAATTTACTGGAGAATTTTTTTCCAGAATCCAAACCCCAGAAATAGTGCAGCACTGCACAGCTCCCTTGCCCTCTTTTCCACACCATTTTCCGGGGTGAGAAGTAGAAGTTTGCAGAAATCCAGTGGCAGTGTCATGACAGACAAGTATTTCCTTCATCAAGAGAGCCAAGTGACCGCAGCTACAGCTGAGGATGTGGGCCAGTCTTTGATTTATAGATAAGCCCTAAAAATGTTTCCATTACCCAAAGAAAACACAGCACCAAGCTGGGAAGGGCCAGAGCTAATTGCTGTGTTCAGGGCAGGCAAAGCCACCTCTGATGCTCCGGGAGCTGTGCCTGCTGCTGCCACAGTTATTCTTTTCACGTGTCTCAAATCTCCCATAAGCTTTTCCCGTTGACTGAGGAAATCTCCGTGCTGGCCGATCCCAGCACCACGTGTGCCCGTGCTCCCAAAGCCCAGCTTGGCTCACTGAGGGCACCAGACTGGCAGACCTTGTATCCTGCTCCCACCCCAGGCAGGATCCATCCCCATCCCAGGAACTTGTTCATATAGATCTCTTCCCAACTGGAATGATCTCCCTCAGGCAGATTTGATTTAAATTCACCCAAGATGTCATAGCCCTTTCCTCTGCCTTTCGCATTTCTCATCATTGTTGCGTGTACATGTGACTGTTGAGTATTTCCTTCATTTCAAACTGCCCAAAAAAGAGTTTGTCAGATTTATTCTTTCTCACCCTTTCCTGGTGTCACGTGGGAGGTGACACTCTGCCTGGGCCAGCCTCGAGGAGTTATTTATGCTCACGTCTGTGCTTTCCATGCTGAGCTGTGGTGGGCATGTCATCTGCCTCTCCTTGCCTTTGGAGTCTCTCAGCCCATTTGTTTCTTTCTTATATCCGTTTGCAAAAGACCTCAATAAATTCTTGAAATGTCAAGTGGTTGCGGCCTATTCCCAGCTGGGCTGACTCATTTGGACGGAGCTGAGGCTGCATTTCCCTCCCAGCTCTTGGCTTCTCCTCCATCCCCAGAGCTTTTTTGCTTTTTGGTTTTTCTCTGCCTTGCTGGACTTGGGAGCTGTGCCAGCAAGCACTGTAGGCATGGCCTAACCCATACATCCATGGCCTCCTCAGGCTCTCGAGTACATGTCCAACAGTTTTCTTTTTAATCCAAAAGGATTAAAGGTCTCCCAAGGCCCTGGACTCGCGGGATGGGGTGAGGGATTATCCCAGTCTTGGCTCGCTCTGTCGCCATCCTCTCAGCTGAGCCCAGGCAGGAGCGACTGAATCCCACGGTGCTTTCAAGGCCACTGGGAAGTGAGGCAGCAGGAGGTGTGAATCCAGCTCCAAAACCAGCCTGCAGTAACTCATCACAAAATAGCCCTGCCAGAGCTGACAGCAAGCACTGGCACCTTCCGTGGTGTCACCTGACATCACGGAAGGATGTGAAGCTGGAATGAGAACCCTGGGCTTTGGCCTTGCCTCAGGCCCCCCTCTGATGTGGGGGCCCAGGAGTGCTGTGGCCACGTTTCAGTGGAAAGGTGCCCTTCAAGCCCAGCCCGGGCCACTCAGAGACCCTGGCTCCAACATCCCAAGGACGCGCCTTGCCCACGGCCAGCTCTAGTGACGCTCTGTGTCTCCTCTCTCCACAGACATGCCACCTCTGCTGCCCATGGACCTCAAAGGGGAGCCAGGACCGCCGGGGAAGCCTGGCCCACGTGGACCTCCCGGGCCCCCCGGCTACCCGGGAAAACCGGGCACCGGGAAGCCGGGAATGCACGGCCAGCCCGGGCCAGCCGGGCCCCCCGGCTTCTCGGGCATTGGGAAACCCGGCATCCCAGGCCTCCCTGGGAAGGCGGGCATGAAGGGGATGCCCGGAGCCAAGGGCGAGCCTGGCATGCGTGGGGAGCAAGGGCCGAGGGGACTGCCCGGCCCGCCGGGGCTGCCCGGGCCAGCCGGCCTCTCCGTCAATGGGAAGCCGGGTCCCCAGGGCGGCCCCGGCCTGCCCGGGTTTCGGGGAGAGCCTGGCCCGAAAGGAGAGCCGGGTCCCCGCGGAGAACGAGGGATGAAGGGTGAGAACGGCGTGGGGAAGCCAGGCCTACCGGGGCCCCGGGGGAACGGGGGCCCTCCCGGCCCCGCGGGGCCCCCGGGGCCCGCCGGCGTTGGGAAGCCCGGCCTCGACGGGCTGCCGGGCGCGCCCGGCGACAAGGGCGACATGGGGCCCCCGGGCGGGCCGGGTGCCACCGGGGAGCCCGGCCCCGTGGGGCCGCGGGGACCCCCCGGCATCGACGGGATCGGTGTCCCGGGGGTCGCGGGCGTGCCGGGGATACAGGGCCCCATGGGACCCAAGGGAGAGCCCGGGATCCGCGGCCTCCCTGGCATGCCAGGCCCCACAGGCTATGGGAAGCCGGGCATGCCCGGCCTGAAAGGAGACCGCGGGCAGCCCGGGGCACAGGGAGCCATCGGCGATAAGGGGGAGCCCGGCGTTGATGGGGAGCCGGGCGAGCCAGGCCCTGCCGGCATCATCGGCCCGCCGGGCCCGCCGGGCTCCATGGGGCTGCCGGGCAAGCACGGGCTGCCCGGCCCCAAGGGGGACGTGGGGCCGAGCGGGCCCCCGGGAATGCCGGGGATACGCGGCGACCAGGGCCCGAACGGCTTCGCGGGGAAGCCGGGCGTGCCGGGAGAAAGGGGCCTGCCCGGGTCACTGGGACCCCCCGGCCCGACCGGCCCCAAAGGTGAACCAGGGTTCATCGGCCTCCCGGGCGTGCCTGGGTTAACGGGCAGCCCCGGGCCCAAAGGGGACGGTGGGATCCCGGGGCAGCCGGGGCTGAGGGGCCCCTCCGGCATCCCGGGATTGCAGGGACCTGCTGGTCCCATGGGGCCTCAGGGGTTACCGGGCCTGAAAGGGGAGCCCGGGCTGCCTGGCATTCCCGGCGAGGGGAAGACTGGCGAGCCTGGCATGGCCGGACCCATCGGCCCACCCGGAATGCCGGGAGCGCCGGGGCTGAACGGGCCACCAGGGCCACCGGGGCCACCGGGGCCACCAGGAGCGCCAGGAGTGCTGGACGAGACGGGCATCGCGGGGCTGCACCTACCGGACGGTGGCGTGGAGGGGGCTGTGCTGGGCAACGGGAAGCCGGGCAAGCCACAGTATGGCCGAGGAGAGCTCGCTGCCCGCATCGCGCCGGCCTTCACTGCCATCCTCACCTCCCCCTTCCCCGCATCCGGCATGCCCGTCAAGTTTGACCGGACCTTGTATAACGGGCACAACGGCTACAACCCGGTCACTGGGATCTTCACCTGCCCCGTATCCGGAATCTACTACTTTGCCTACCATGTGCACGTCAAAGGGACCAACGTTTGGGTGGCCCTGTATAAGAACAACGTGCCGGCCACCTACACCTACGATGAGTACAAAAAGGGGTACCTGGACCAGGCCTCGGGCAGTGCCGTGCTTGAACTCAAGGAGAACGACCAGGTCTGGGTACAGATGCCCTCGGACCAGGCCAATGGACTGTACTCCACAGAATACATCCACTCCTCCTTCTCTGGGTTCCTGCTCTGCCCCACATAACAGCTGTTGGGCATGTTTCCTTCTCACCCACTTTAGCCATAAACTTTTTTTTTTTTGATAAAAAAGTGTTTTAAAATTAATACAAAAAAGAAAAATCACTGGGAAGAACGCGCAAGACATTGTCATGGGACCTTGCTTCACACTGTTTGATCCATGAGTCAAGAGGGTAATCGGGAAGGAGACATCTATCCATCTATCTTTCTTTTCTTGGGGGAGGGAGAAGGGAGGGAGGGGAGCGACTTCCTCAGCAAAGCATATTTGGAATAAGTACCCCATTGACTGGACATCAAACACAGGAACATGCTTGGGATGGCAAGGATCTGGCTCTGTGAACCAGAGAGGAAGACCAGACCCCTGTGGTCTGTATCAAGTGCCCTCATTACTCATTTGGAATGCTAGATAAATAAATCCAGCTGTGCCATGACTGATGCGTTGGTAACCAATGCAGGGACACAAACCCATACAGCAGCAGGGATCCACACTAGATTGAGAAATTTCCTTCCAAACTGTCAGATGCCCAAGTTCCAGGCTCGCTGACGCCTGTTTTTCCAGACTCTGCTTTGGGGCAGTCTCTCCGATTCACTCCACATTCAGTGTGGTTGGATTTATAATCCTTAAGAGTGGAACACTTTGCATAAGCACCTTCTTCTAAGAAGTAAATATTATTTTTAACCCTCCCCCCCAGCACCTTTAGGAATAAAATCATCCAGGCACTGGTACCTGGGAGGATGCCATGACCGGTTCCAAAGGCAGTGAGGGAAGCTGGGACCCCCGTGATGAACAACGATCTGCTCTCTCCATTCACCTGCTGGGAAGTCCAAGGGCTGGTCCTGTCCCGTCTGTCTCTGCAGCCCAAAGACTTGCTTGGCCTCAGGAGCATCTCTGCCCACGCAAGGATGGCAGTGCAAGCCCAACTCACGGTGCTTCCAGCTGGTGTGACATAAGGAAGTGCCACTGATGGACAACTTGCTTTTCCTGTCTCACTATTTTGGGATGTGTGAACTCTTGGTGTCCCCCCCTTTCTCTGGGGATCTTGGAATTAAGAAAAAATAGTGCTGGTTCTAACTGTCCACACAGTGATTTCACCATGGTGCTATGACCCATTTAAGAACATCACTTACAAGTGTAGTGCAATACCTGTGACAGGGCACCAGCCCCAGGGCCACTCTGTGACTTAGGGTAAAGAAATCAACATTTGCCTGTTGTTACCACTTTGTGTCTCAAATGCTTGGAGCGTTACTGACCTGAGCACGAGCTGCAGGGCTCTGGGCCAGGCACGATGGCACTGCCCTGCATAGATCCTGTGGCTCTGCAGGTTTTCTCACAGTAGAACAGTCACTGCCACTTCCAGGACAGGGATGCTGCTCATCCCAGGCCAGGAACATGCTGCTGAAGTCAATCCATGTGCATATCCCACTGCATGTCCTTCTGCAAAGGCACATCCCTGAGAAACAGCAACAATTTGGTCACCAGCTCTGACCTTTGCATTTTCCCAAAGCCTGTTTGATGGCCAAAGAAACGTAGCAAGACTGGGACTGGGCTTGTTTTCCAGATGGACTCTATGAGATATTTAAACAACTTTTCCTATTTCTGTTTTGCTTATTCGTTTTCTCCTCAAGCCTGTCCTGTGTTTCTGCCTCTTGCCATTCAGGCCTTCCTTTTAAAAACTCACCTATCCCTGAAATTAAGAAACACAAGAAGGAAATTTGCAGTTGGAAGGCCAGTGCTCTGGGCACTGCCGGTTGGGGCTGTGTGTCCCCTCCCTGGGATCTTTTCCCTGTGAATTTCTCTCCTTAAAGCTCTAAGTTTCATGCAGAGATGAAACTCCTCAAGCTGGAAGGTGTCTGATCCCACTGGACGTTTTTAACTCCTGAGGGTGTGGTCAGGACCATTTAGGTTGTGATCCTAACAGGTTATTTCCCAGCAGGAACAGTCCCTTAAATTAAAAGTGGAAGCTCAGATGATTTTTCCAAGCCCAGGTTAGGTAGGAGAGGATGCTGGGAGGGAACTTGTCTCCTTTCCTGTGGAGAATAGAGGGATTTGAGCTGGTCCAGCCTTGTGCAGGGCCAGGAGCTGCCACACCTGGTGCGAGCTTCATCCTGCTCCTGAAAACAACTTATTTATACTGTGCCTAATCTACAGCCCATCTCTTCTTGTTCTGTTCTGCTTCATTCCAAACTTCTTGTTCGAGCTGGCAAAAAGCAACGACCAAACTCCTCACTGTAGCCACCCCCAGATTAAGTTTGTGCTGTAGATACTGTTTTGTAATTCCACTTTCCTATCACGTGCAGAGCAAACCCATAATCACCCCTCGCAGCTATTTAACCTCTTACATTTACACACTAATGGAAAGCAAAGATATTACATGCACATAGTTAGGCTAAAACGAAAAACGATGCACAGGATGAGGGAGGCTGTTCACTCTCCAGAAGGATATTTTTTTTTCTGGAATACTGAGTACATATTAGCCAGCAGAAAGGATTATTTTCTGTCGTGTGTGTGAGCGCATGGGATTTTGGTTTCAATCACAAGAATAAAAAAGGTTGGGTTGGATGAGGTATGTCTATTTTTAATGCTGAAAACTGCATTACGATGTGCATTTTTATATACAAATTCTTACTATTTTTTTTAAATTTGCCTCTAGTATCTTCATTTCTAACCTAGTATATAGAGGTTTTTAGTTTTGTAAATACTTACTACATGCACTGTCCTAGTAAAAGTTGGTTTAAAATGCACTCTTTGTGACCCAAAACTGACCTGCTCTTCACAACTAAAACTGCAGTACTTGATTGTATTGACAAACATCAATAAAACTTATTGTATAGAGGTGGGCTCAGCTGTGCTTTGTCCTGAGTCTTGCTCTGCCTCACACAGTTCTCTTACACTCTATTTCCACCTCAAATCATCTCACTCATTCCTAGCAGATTCCCTAACTAATATCCTTATGCAAAAAGTTATTGCATGTTTCTTGTGATTAAGGAAAAGACTCCTGTCTCCAGAAATTCAGTTTTAGAAAAGGTTGAAACCCAGATCCTTCCAGCCTGGTGATTATTAATTTCAGGGACTCAATTTGAAGTCTTAGGGATTCCCTTTCCCTTCTGTGTGGTTTTTTTTCCCCATGATTTTTTTATCCTACATCACACACCTTGTGCACAGCCAGCCTCCATCCCGAGGGAGTCAGGAACACTCAGGACTGGTGAATCACATGCAAAACACCTTCACAGACTCACAGTCCAAAGAGAAGAAAATGTGCTTTCCCACCTGATCTCACCTGGCAGAGGTGAAACATTTCCAGGGAAGCTTGGCTGACACACAGGCACCTTCAAAAGCTCATTCCAAGGAGCAAGCCATCTTCCTCCTGCCATTCATGAGGCTCCCAGTGAATTCCCTGGTCTCTGCACCATCATCACATGCTGGATTCCAGCACCTGAACTCCTTCCACAGGCTGAGAAGGAAAAAGGGCCTTTCCAAAGGCCCTCCTTGCAATGCTCAGTGTCAACTCATCCTTGTAACAAGAACCACTCCTAGTCCTCTTGGCACTGAGGATGCACAACTTCATGACTTGAGTGAAAACACAAGAGCAGTGGCTACTTAACAAAGGTAACTGAGGGATTTTACTTCTTTCCAAGGAAACGGAAGGATTTAGTACACATCTAAATTCAGGCCCAAAGAGCTCCAGTCTTTAAACAAGAGTTCTTTCCTTGTCAGGAGTTCCAAACATTTAAAATTATAAAGTTGCTTTAAAAGAAAAATATCTTATTTTAAATAATTACATGAATCTGGTTGTCCCTCTGGCAGAATAATGTGGAAAACTGCTATTTTACAACTCAGATCTGCAGCACAATACAGAAATATACAACAGACCAAAATTCCACATGTTCCCTGGACAAGAATCCATTTATACAAGGAAAACCCATTATAGAATCACACAAAAGACTGGCACTTGAAGGAAGCAGACAACAGGGAAAACTGGAAGGACCTGTGGCAGCCAGATTCCCACATGTGCATGCAGCCTGACAGAGCCACCACGTGCTGACACCACTGGGGAGCACCACAGCCACTTCCCAGTGTCACAAGACATACTGGAGAAATAACAAGAGTTACACTGCCACATTTAAGATTATAAACATTTCCATATGATGACTTTTTGTTTTCAATTATTAAAAAACTTCCAATCCTTTCTAGATGTGCCATTCCCAAACTGTTTTTCCCTTTTTGACCAGCTCCACTAGGGAAAGGTTTTAAATGTGAAGTTCTGGAACACAGCTGTGCTAGAATGTTCTTGGCCACCAGCACCAGCCTCTTTTCAGTATTGATGTCCCCAATTAACCTTCCTCTCCCTTTAATTCTGGGGCAATTTTTACCAAGTACAGAGGCTGATAAATTGTGATAAATTAACTCCTGCATCCTGCTGAAGTCACTTTTGTGATTGACTGCAGTAGAACCAGACATTCTATCCCTGTACTACTTCCACTCCCAGATCTGCACTCCACAGGAGCTGGACTCTAATGATCCTTGTGGGTCCCTTTCAATTTGGGGTATTATGTGATTTAAACAGGATCTTGGAGTTCTGGGAATATACAGGACTTTAAAAATACAGGATACATAGATTGGGAACACAGGAGCAGCCAGAGTGGCTGCAGCAGTGTGACAGCAGCTGTGCAAGGGGGCACAAAGTGCAGGAGGTGCCTGTTGGATCACAGGGCCAAGGACACAGGAGGAGCAGCAATTAGTGACACCCTCTCCCAGCAGGGACAATGAGCCAGCTGGGATTGTCTGCATCAGAAGTCTCTCACAGAGCCAGCAGCAATGCAAAGAAATCCCTTCTCCCTTCTCTGGTCCTTGTCATTCTGCCTTTAAGGCAACTAACCTCCCCAGAAATCTGTGCTCCATTATCCTAATTCAGCACAGGTGACAACATGGGCCACCAGGCCTCTCTGGTGACTCCCATGATGTCCCTTATCTGGCCAGCTGAGAATGACCTGCTGCTGTACCAGGGGACAAGCCACCGACCACCAAAACACAGCCCATGGACACAGGAGCAGAGGAAAACAGGGATAAAGTCCACAGATTCAGACACCCACCAGTGACTGCAGTGACAAATGGCACAATGGTCGACAAAGCAAGCAGCAGAAATCCTATGGAAAATGAGACACTCGTGTACACTCAGGGAGCTGCACCCACTGTCCAAGTGCAGCCACTTCCCAGCTGATCTGTGACTGAAGGGGATGTCCCCTCTTTTCCAGGTTGGCTCCAGCTCCCAGCTCCCAGCTCCCAGCAGCAGTCCCCCTTCCCAGTGAGGCTCGCTGGCGTCGGCCGACGGTGCAGATCCACTGCTGGGTCTGACCACAGAAGCAGAGCTCACCATCCCTTTGCCTTCAGGAAAGCCCTGGAGCTGCCCCGGAGCTCAGAGCCGCTGGCAGTAGAGTTCATAGAGGCTCTTGGCCATCCTCTGGGTCTCCTGGAAAGCCTCACAGCTCTGCTCCCAGCTCGGGGGCACCTGCTCCTCCCCGTAATAGGCGCCGGCGATGGCCCCCGCCATGGTGGCGATGGTGTCCGTGTCCCCCCCCAGGGAGATGCAGTAGATGATGGTTCTCTGCAGGGCGTTGTAGTGCTCAGGAATGTCAGGATCAGCGTCCATGCAGCGCAGGAAGGAGTAAATGGCGGTGGGGACGGAGCGCAGCGCAGCGATGCCATTGCCTGGAACACACCCCGTCAGCACCCTCTGGGCTTCCTTCCTTCTCCCTTCCTACTGCGCCTTGCTGTTGCCAGTGACTTTCCATAACGATATCAAGGAATTTACCAGGAAAAGGTGCAAGAGTTTGTCCCTCAGAAACCCCCCAGTTCCCCAGTAGCACTCACATCCTGCAGAGAAGTTCCCAGTTACCCCAGTATAGCCTGGCCATACACATCTACTCATTCCCACTCAACATGATGACCCAATAGCCCTTGAGAGATCTTGGATTGTTAAGAAACATTATGCAAGGTAAATTTCCCTTAGCAATACATTTTTTTCCTATCAATACTAGAGGAAATCACTGGGTTGAGACTTAGAATTCCTGATTGGTGAGCACAGGTTGCTTTACCAGCATATTCTGTGCCTGACAGGCAGCACAGGCTGAAGAGGAATCTAGAGGGACACACATCTACCAGGCATGCTGAGTTAGTCCTGCTTCCAGCTTTCCTAAGAAAGGTACTCACCCAACTCAAACAATACATCTGCTTTGGGAACACTGCTGAGCTCCAAAAATTCCTTGATTTTCTTCAGACGCCTGGAAAATGGTAAATCCTCAAACCCCAGCCTGCAAATAGAGAGTGCAGTGAAGAGGAGAGAATATGAAGAGCCAGAACAAACCACCACAGCAGAGTTGGGGCTTTCCCCAAGCTACTCACGCTCGGGCATCACTGAGAGACTTGTCATCTGCCTCCACGTGCTCCATGTGGCTGATGAGCTGCTCCAGGAAGGTTTCTCTACTGAGCCCTTCCTGCAGTGCCAGGTGCACAGCCAGGGCCTGCAGGATGGCCCCATTGTAGCCCAGGGAGTTGGCATGGGTCAGCTCCGCGCTCAGCTTCGCAAACTGCCAGAGAAACCTGGCTGTCAGCAAAGCTTCCTGGGACACTCCCCCGGCAGCAGGGACACCCAGAGAAGCCCAGAATGCCCCGTTACCTTCTTGACGTCCTGGATGTCGGGATAGACGAGGGGGATGCCGGCCACCCTCATGGCCCCGCCGTTCCCGTAGGAGCCCTTCCCGTTGAACTGGGCTCTCGCGGGCTCAAACACATCGTTGCATTTGGGGCTCAGGAGCTTCTTGAAGACGTTGACCACGGCCATCCCATAGCCCCTGTTGGGCTCCTTCTTGTACTCCTCAGCAAACCTGGTGTGGGCAGGGGGGAAAACACCCGGGGGGTTTGGTCTGTTACTGGCATTTGTGATTGGATGAAATCTCTTGCTAAACTGAATTAGTAACAAACACATAAATCAGTGACAGGGCTCAGTGATTCAGTTCTGCAGGGAAACATTCCCAAAGAACAGTGTGAAAGAGGGATGTATAAACATCACCTTCCATAACCCACTTGCTTCCCTCTCAACTCTGCCTCAAAATAGAAGCAAACGAGAAGCATTTCCGTGGGTCACAACCACAAGGAAAATCTTTTGTTCAAGTTCAATGGAAGAGTTTTCTAAACAAAGAAATGCCTTCCCTTAAGTGAAACCAAATGCTCTCAGGGCTGGGGATTCAACAGGGAAACGGATCACAAACAGAGTCAAGCTGAGCTCACTCCTATTCCCTCAGTAAATTAAGGGCAGTGTAAACATAAATAGCAACAAATAAACATGAAACAAAATGTTTCTGGAATCTCCAAACATTCTCCTCCTCAAAGGTGAACACACACAAGGCTGGCACACAGCAGTGCTGCCATGTCAAGGCAGCTTCAGACTCCACACTGCAGCTGACACTGCTGCACAGTCCAAGGCAAGGCAAAGCAACAACAATCTAAAGGATTAACCACCTCTTTCCTAACTTTTTCCCCTCCGAAAATCAGTAATTAGTCTGCCTCAGCCCCTGTCCCCTTCCATGGACAGTCACAGGGATGGTCACACCTTCAGGAAGCCTCATGCTCACCTCTTGGCCATGTCAACCTCATCGAACTCCTGCTTGGCCAGCAGTGACTGCACCACCGACCTGCTCATGGCCGTGTCGTCCGTGTATGGCAGCGACTCTGCAACAGGAGGGCAAAGAGTCACACCAGCAGCCAGGGACAAACTGCTCCTGCCCTTTGCCAGCACCACCCTCATCTCCAGGGCATGGCTGCCACAGGTTGCCTGGAACAGCTGTGGCTGCCCCTGGATCCCTGGAAGTGTCCAAGGCCAGGCTGGATGGGGCTTGGAGCAACTTGGGACAGTGGAAGGTGTCCCTGCCCATCATGGGGGTGGCACTGGATGATTTCTCAGGTGCCTTGCAACCCAAACCTGTCTGGAATTTAAGTTCCCTGGCGCTCTGAGGTTGACACTGTCATGTGTCAGAGTAAGGAGACACAGCCAGGGAGTTGCATCCACAGCTATAAGAACACAGAATATACTTCAAGATTAGTAACAGCCAGGAAATGTCTGACATCCAGAGGTATACATGGACAAGAGAGTCAGCCCAACACAGAATCACAGATTTCCAGGATGGTTTAGGTTGGAAAGGACCTTAAAGCCCAACCTGTTCCATGGGCAGGGACACCTTCCATTATCCCATCCCAAGCCCCATCCAACCTGGCCTTGGACACTACCAGGGATGGAGCAGCCACAGCTCCTCTGAGCAATCTGTGCCAGGGCATCACCACCCTGATGAGGAACAATTCCTTCCCAGTATCCCATCTAACCCTGCTCTCTGGCAGTGGGAAGCCATTGCCTGTCCTGTCATTCCAGGCCTTTGTCAACAGAATCCATCTTTCCTGCAAACTCCCCTCGGCACTGTAAGGCTGCAATCATTTCCTAAAAGTCAAACGACAACTCCGTGCTTCTCTCACTCTTCTCCTCCTCAAGTTTTGGTACCTTTGCTCCCTGCTGACACCCCAGCACTGCTACACCCATTCACAGCACACTCCACCTCATCTCCCTAGAGTAGGAGCAGCACGGAGCAGAAGAGCAAACCACGGGCCCCTCTGCATCAGCGGTGTCCCTAAGGAATCCCTAGGGAATCAGGAATGGGTGTTGAACCCCCACAGCACAGGGGCACAGGACAGAGCAGGGCAGGGGACAGCCCTGGGGAGATGCCCCACAAGCTGGTGAGGGACAAGGTCTGAGGGGGAGCAGAGGGATTGGGGATTCTGCAGGTTGGGCACACCTCAAAGCAGTGCTGGCGGTGCTGGGGGACGCGAACACGCACCCCGAAGCCCAGCCCTGGGGGGTACTGGGAGAGAGGGACACAAAGACCCCCAAAGCCCAGCCCTGAGGAGTGCTGGGGTCTAACCCGAATCCCTGGGGTGCCGAGTGCCGTGCACAGCGGGGTGTGCGAAGCGGGGGCACCGGGGGACATCCCCGCCACGCACCTCCACGTGCACTCCCCGCCGCCTCCCCTCCCTCCTCAGGCGGCGCCGCTTCCAGCCCTTTGAGGAAACTCAGCAACTCCGACAACTTCACGACGCTCCTGCCTTCGAAAACAGCTCCCAGGCAATCCCCCAACAACGCTCCGGCTAAGCAGCCTCGGAACCGAGCGAGGCCGGGCCGGGGACGAACCGGGAGCCGCCCGGGGCTTGAAGCCGGACCGGCCGCCGCCATTTTGAAGCGAGCGGCGCCTTGTTCCTCCGGGCCGCTAGGGGGCAGTGTGTGCGGAAGCGCCGAAGGCGCTGCCGCGCACACTGCCCCCTAGCGGCCCGGAGGACCGAGGTGCCGACAGCGCACCCGCTTATTCCTTCCATCAATCCCTACTGGAATCCATCTGGATTTAATCACCGAGGATGACAACAGGCCCTTTATTGTTTATAAATCTCCTCGGAGCGCGGGAGGCTATAAACATCATCCAAGGGCCAGAGAGTTATAAAACAAACTAAGAGGAGAATTCCGTTCTCCCCAAACGCGACGCAGATGTGTCTTTTCCTCGCTAGGGATCATCAGGAGTTTTCCTTCTCTCCCAGCGCTTGCACAATTCCCGGTGCGCTAAGCCAGCTCCAGCTGACTGTTCCTCGGCAGGTTCCTGGTGCGGTTGACAGCGTCGACCTCTGGGTCAAACTTCTCCACGGGGATCACGAGTTTTCTCCGGGTGTCCATGCACTTGTTGTCCAGCTGCAGAGAACTGGTTTTGTAACCAATATCGGTCTGAATGCGGTGAAGTTGTCTGTAAAGAGCATCCAAGGCATCCCTGGGAATGAGTAGAAAGGACAGGAGTTGGGATCAAATGTTGCATTGCTTCCCAGGAACAGGCTCCCCAAGGAATAGTCCCAGTCCCAACCCTGTCAGAGCTCAAGGAATATTTGGAAAATGTTCTCAAGCACAGGGTGGGATTTTTGAGGTGTCCCGAGCAGGGCCAGGAGTTGGTCTCAGTGACTCTTGCATGTCTCTCCCAACTCAGGATATTCCATGATTTAAAACTGGACAGGAAGCACCCAACTTCCCACTTTCTGGCGGCAGTTAGCCCTGTACAAGGAGCAAACTCATCAGATACTCATTGTTTGGGGCAGTGAATAGCCAGCCCACTGGCTGGGAGGGCAGCAAGGGATGTGCATCCAGGGAGCTGCCAGCCCTCAGCAGCACTTCTGTTCCTTCCATGTCACTCTTTTTTTGTCCCTTTTGGATGAATTCAGAGTCAAACATGGGCTGTGGGAATCCCATTCCCCTCCCAGCACAGTCCCTTTGTCCCCCACACCCACCAAGCCCAAACACTGCTGGCCCTCATGAGCCCAAGTACCACGAGCACCAAAGGCAGGTGCTGGAGGTGTGCCCAGAGCAGGGACACCCAGAGCCACATCCCCTCAGGGCAGCAGGACACTCACTGTGACTGTGTCCGCTTCTGCTGGAGCGCACGGATTATCCCCTCCAGCTGCTGGACCTCGTCTGTCAGTCCGTACTGAGCCTGCAGGGAGGAGGGGACAGCACTTAACAGGGCTTTAAAAAGGCCACAGTTCCCTCTTTCCCCTTGCTTTGCTATGTCACTGTCGGATCCATTGCTCAGCTGCTCCAAAACTCATCCATGTTTTTCAGAGCCCCCTTCCCGGTCAGTTCCCTGCAGGGACCACGCCAGGTGAGGTACCTGATCCCGGCAGAGGTCAAGGTGGGGCCGGTACGTGCGCGTCTCCAGGCGGGTGTGAGCCACTTTCAGATCCAGTGTTCTCTTCCTGATATCTTCCTCCAGCTGCCGGATCTCCTCCTCCATTTCATCAATTTCCTCCAAGGTCTGAGGACAGACATGTGTCATGAGGGACAGCCTGGGATGCAGACTGGGAAACTGCCCCTGTGTCTCTGGGAATTTTGCTGTGCTGGGGATAGATTTTACTCAAAGGCTTCTGAGGACTGAATCCTCTGCTTTCACATGGACCAGGATGGTGCTGCTGAGACAAGGGGTGAAATAAAGAGGCTGAAACCTGACAATGCTGCCAAGCAGTGCCAGAGAAGCACTTGTGAGAGGTGGGATACTGCTGGGATTGCATGTGTGTCACTCAACAGCAAACTTGTGGAAACTACACTCAGGCCAAGTCACTTTCCACGTAACAGTCTTTGAGATTCCATTCCCAGCCAGGGTTGTAGTCGATGACAAAGAAACAATACTTACATTCTGCTCCTGCCATCTCAGCTCACTAAGGGCTCCTTCCATGTCTCTCATCCTCTTCCTCAGTGCAAACTCTGTAGCTATACGCTGAGCATCCAGCTCATTGTTTGTCTGAGGAGAGAACAGCTCCAGTCACACATGGCTGCAAAATGTCTGTATCCCGCCCAAGCTGTGCCTAGAAGGCTGGGACAAGCCTAGGAGCAAAACCAGATGGGTTTGGCTGCTGCCATGTGTGCATGTCACTCTCCTCCAGTAGCCAAAAGGTGGGGATTGATGGACAGGGACGTATCCTCCAGCTTGCTGAGACTGCTGCCAGCTCTGCAGCAAAACCAAGCTCCTACTTAAACCAGGAGGGCAGCTGCTCCCAGACAGATCCAGAGACACGCCTGCCACTCTCCCACACTAGATCCAGAATGGGACCAGAGATTCCAGGCCAAGGGAGCAGTTTACCTGGGCAATGCTAAGTGTGATTGCTCCTCGGAGATCAACTGAGGCTTTCATTTCTGCCTCAGCACGCTCCTTGTTGCACTGGCTGTTCAGTTCCCACTCACGAAGTGCAGTTGATCTGTGAACAAATCAGTTACAAAAATAAATTGAGTGTTTGCAAGATATTTTAAAGGAACCACCTGGTGCAGGCCAGGATGGCAGCACAAAAGGATTCTGGAAAGCTGGAGGTCACATCTTCCCTGATCTCCTTAGACACTAAACCCCACCAGGCCCAACATCTGCTCCACTGGGGACACATCCAAACCATGGCAAGGAATGCCAGGCTAGTGAAAATGTGCAGCAGGTCCCCCTGCGCTGTGCCAGAGGTGACACCACACTGCTGAGTGTCACTTACAGCTAGACAGGAGGGAGGCAGGGAACCTGGCCCCCACTGGGTTTGTGGTGACAATTTAGCTATTTCCCAAAAATCTATAGCTTCCCCATGCCACAATCAACTTCTGTTTGTTCTGAGCTCTCTCCAAAATTGTACCCATCAAGCCTGGACACAGCATGGAAGGAAAAAGCATCCCAGGG
Source organism: Chloebia gouldiae (assembly GCA_003676055.1). Lineage (NCBI taxonomy): Eukaryota > Metazoa > Chordata > Aves > Passeriformes > Passeridae > Chloebia > Chloebia gouldiae. Next base: position 850,141 of record QUSF01000067.1, on the reverse strand, counting down.
CTCTGGGCAGATTTGACCACAGAAGGGCAGATTCTTTCCTTACCCATCTGGGATCCGTGTTGGGTTGACCTTGAAGGAGATGTTGCCAGAGGTGGGATTGAAGGACATGCACTGCCGATCAAGTTCTAACGTTTCCACCTTGTGCCGGTGGTCACAGCTCAGCTGCTGACGAGCTTCCTTTAAGAGGCTGCAGAGAGCCAGGCTGGAGTCAGTGGGGAGCAGGCCCAGGGCAGGGGGAGCTCATAATTCCCAAAGCCTTCATCACCATGTCACTCATCTTAGTGAAATGAATGATGAGCTCTCACCCTCCCTGGGAACTGGGCCTGACCTGCCCAGCACTGCCTGCCTGGCTGCCCCGGGCTGTGCACTGGTGTTGCCCTGGAGAGCGGAGCTGTGAAGGATTCCCACAGAGTATCATGGCCTGGGAGCTTTAACACCTCATGGCTACTGACACCTAAACCAAGGCAGGTGGCATGAGATCTGGGACAAAATTTCCAAATGGTGCTTGTGAAGTTGTCCTTGACACACCCTTCCCTGCCAAATCCCAGACCTTGAAAATCATCCAGGGTTCCAGTGTGGTTCCCTGCCTGCCTGCCCATCTCAGCATGGCACTAGAGGCACATTAAGTATCTGGGGCCAAGCAAGGAGAGCAGTCACCAGCCAAAAGCTGTCACTCCTCACCAGAGCTGTTTGAAGGCATCGTCCACTCGCTGCTGCAGCTCTTTCTTGGTTTTCTCAATCACCTTCAACTCTTTGAGTAGCTCCTCTTCCACAGGATCCCTCACCACATCGATGTCACGACGGCTCTCACGGAATGTCAGGCACTCAATGGCAACATCCAAACACAAGTTCTTTGCCTGGATGGCATTTTCTGCTGCTTCCTTCACCTGGAAGAAGCAATCAATCAGGTGTGTGGGAGATCTTTTAGGGATGGGAGAGAGAAAGGAAGGGGAACCCACCCATGCCATCATTAAGAGGGACTCACACTGTCTTTGCAGTTCTGAAACCTTTTATCAAGTCTGGAATAAAAATTGCTAGAGCCAAACACCTTAGTCTTCTACACCTGCCAGTTGCATTGGGACTCACACTTTGCTAGGGCTTAGGTTAACAACTCCAGAAACAGCAGCAACTTCTGGGTTTAAAACTCACACTATCAGAGATCTCCCATCACTAGTATCTATTTAAACCCAAACATTTTTGAAGGATGGTGTTAACATATTTCTTATTATCCTTCAGAGCTTTATAAAAAGTCCAAATAAAATCCACTCAGATATCCAAACAGGAGCATGCAAGATACAGCTGCATGACATGGCTTGGCTCAGCCAAGAACACAGTGGTTAAGTCATTCCATCAAGTATGGATGTCAGTATAAAACATACATATATATAAATTTTTCTAGTGAGAAGCCCCCCTTGAACTCCAGATGGGCTTGCCCATTGCACAAGACAAGCCTCAATTATTTCACATCCCATGTTGAGAGTGTAAGTTCATTTCCAGCCATCTGCCTTCCCAACATACTTTGGTTAAGGCATCAATTTCCAAATCTATGTCTGCGAGGCATTTGGCCAGGGTCTCTCTCCATCTGTCCACGCTGGTGATACGATCTTTGAGACGGGTTCGGCTGTTGTGCTCATCCCATTTTGCCTGGAATTAGAGAGAAATGCCATTACTCTTTTTAAAATTGTAGTTGTGAATCTTGCTGAAGCCTTTCCCCATTTTCAGGACAAGACTGAGCCTCTCACAGGAATACAACATGTTGCCATTTGGAATCACAGTCATTTACACAAACAGAGAGCACAGAGAACAACATCAGTGGCAATGAATGTGAGAAACAGACATAGGGATTTAGTGACAGTACAGATACATCGTTGCAGGTGGGTTTACAGGGAGTAAATGTCCATACTTAGCATGTTCTATACAGGTAAAGCCCTTTATTCCCTCATCTATACACCCAAATCTAGACACTCTCCGCAGCTCCTCAGCCCATTATCCTGACAAAGCTGTGAGCAGCCCCTGTGGCAGAGGGCTCACCTGGTTGCCAGTTTCATTGCGGAGAACTCGTCCTTCCTGCCGGATATGGTGGGAATTATAACGCTGCTGTTCGGCGTTGGCCGAGATGAGGAGGGAGTTGTTCTGCCAGTCTGGCAAGGTGAAGCGCTGGCCTGGCTTTACACTCAGCGAGGCCATCTCGCTGAACAGGTGACTGAAAGGAAGCAGAAGATTTATGTGTTTATTCATGGAAATACACCTGAAATGGAGCTGAAGCCAAAAACTACGGAGTTCTTCAGGAGAAAAGCAGCAGCAGGCTGCAGTCCTGGCCTAATGCAAGTACATGTCCTTAAAATAGGGGAGCACAAGGGCAGGTGATGAGAGCCATCCTCTGCCCCATGCCAGGGGGAAAAATGCTGTGCACCTGTCCCATCTGTCCCTCCCTAGGCATGTAACTGTTTTCAGGGACAAGAGCTGCTCACAGCACCAGCTTCCATATGCTATTTACCGAGCTTGGACAAAAACGGCTGAGGATGTGTTTGATTCTGTTGTGCCCAAAGCTGTGACCCTCGGGACTCCAAGGCTTTCAAAGAACAGCAGAGCGTATAGGCTTCTTTTTTACCCAGCACAGCCTGCACAACGGGCAGAAAATGCAGACCCCACTCCAGGAGGTCGGAGGAGCTGCCGAGGGGGCTGCAGGCACCCAAACCCACGGTCGGGGGCAGTTCTGGGGCAGAATCCCCTGGCAGCGGGATCTCCCTCCCGTGTCTGCCCCAGCCCGGCGGGCGGAGCTCGGCCGGAGCCCCCGAGCACAGCACCGACACCCGGGGCTGACGGGGATGCGCAGCCAGAGAGCTCCTGAAGGGAAGGAAGCGCGGAGGGCACCAAGGGCCGCGGGGCACAGGGCCCGAGCACAGGTGGAGGGGAAAGAGAAGGAGGGAAAAGGCTCGGAAGGGGCCTCACCGCGGCCGGTGCGAGGGCACTCGGCTCCGCCGGACCGAGCGCCGGGCCGGGGCCGCTCTCTCCCCTCACCGTTACCGGCCGGGCTCCTTCTCCGCACCCACCGTTCCCACCTCCGCTCTCCCCTCACCTTCTCCGGTGGATCCTCCCCCGTGCCTCAGTTCCTCTCACCGCTCCCGGCCGAACCCCGCTGTCCCCTCACCGCTCCCGGCCGAACCCCGCTGTCCCCTCACGCTTCGTGAGCAACCCGCGCTGTCCCCTCTCTGTTCCCTCACCGTTCCCCCTCTCTCCCCTCACCGTTCCCGGCCGATCCCCCCCTCTCCTTTCACCGTTCCCGGCCGATCCCGCTCTCCCCTCACCGATCCCGGCCGATCCCCCGCTCTCCCCTCACCGATCCCGCTCTCCCCTCACCGTTCCCGGCCGATCCCCCGCTCTCCCCTCACCGATCCCGGCCGATCCCCCGCTCTCCCCTCA
>QUSF01000067.1:738387-846618 GCA_003676055.1 Chloebia gouldiae | reverse complement strand
TCCCGGCCGATTCCCCGCTCTCCCCTCACCGATCCCGCTCTCCCCTCACCGTTCCCGGCCGATCCCGCTCTCCCCTCACCGTTCCCGGCCGATCCCGCTCTCCCCTCACCGATCCCGGCCGATTCCCCGCTCTCCCCTCACCGTTCCCGGCCGATCCCGCTCTCCCCTCACCGTTCCCCGCTCTCGCCCCGGGCTCGCGCGGGGCCGTTGCGGGGCGGCCCCGGTGGCGGCTCCTGGGCGGGTATCGGTGACAGGGACACCGCAAACCGCAGCAAAGCGGCGCCCAAACCTGCGACAAATAATACTGTTTAAAAAAAAAACTCAAAAAACCTGTTAAAAAAAAATGCCCCATAAAGCAGGAAGGAGCCAAGGCTGCCCACTTCCATAGCCCCTTCCCATTTCCACAGCAGCTATTCTGCCCCAGGATGGCTGTGGGCACTTCAACAACCTCTTGCATTTTTTAAAATTATTTTTTCAAAATTTAGTTAAATGGCATTAAAATACAAAAAAAAGACCGAAAGTAAATGGTTTTCTGTCATTGGATATGCCTGGTACCTTCCTCCACATCCCCCCACCCAGACCAACACCTTCTCCTTGGTTTGGGAATAAATCAAAATGATGCAAGTATAAATAAAGCCTCACACACGTGCATTTCAAAAAAAAATTTATTTTTCAAATGAATACAGTTCGTTTACAATACACTCAAGTTGATGGTATCTATAGCCAGCAGAGATCGATGACTGCTGTGTCCTATACACAGTCGTACAGAGGTTACAGATGCCTACGAGAGGGAAGGAACAGTGAAAGAAGTCGACATTTTACTGTGCTGGAAGGAAAGCAACTCTTGCAACAGGTAGAAAATTTTGGCAAGAACAATTTGTCCAGAAAGGGAGAAGGGGCAGAGGACACGGCTTCTGCTTAGCAAGTACATCTCAAACACCGACACGTTCCCTCCCACCCCACACGGCTGCAGCCCACGGTACAAAGAGGCACACACGGTCAAGATGGTTAAGTAAAAATAAAGGCTTTTACCAGTTTGTTTGCCATCCATCTACAATCTATTTGTGCAATGTCTCAAGTCACAGCTCTACTTTATTCTTGAAACATTTCCCTTTTGCTTCAAAAGCCCCCAGGACCTTTAAGGTGGGAACACATTCACAACTCCTGCCAAAGCAATGGGACACCAAAACAGAGGAGCAGTTACCAGCATATGAGAAAGAGCAGACACATGGGACAGGATCAATCCACCAGACTGGTTTATTAGAATTTTATTCAGAAAAGGAATCCCAAACAGCATGACTTTTTATTTTTTTTGAACAATTTAAATCTGTGGTATTAAATACACAAAATTTCTATGCGTGACATTGCTTCCAGCAGTCTCCAAAACTAACCCAGCTCACTGGCCAGTGAGCACACACAATGCCACCTGAGCCACTTTCTTCTGAAAATCCTTTAATGTTAGCTCGTAACCAAATGCTACCAATTACTGTGAAAGCTCTGAAGTAACACCTGCTGACAGACAATGTCCTTGTCCATGATCACACACCTCCAGCCAGGTGAACAGCCCACTTTTTCCCCCACCAAGCACTGTTTATCCACCATGAGGCTACCTGGGGAGCTGAACTGCTTATACCAAGGGAAGAGACAAGAAAAACACGAGGGTTTGTCCCCTGTGAGCTCAAAGTGTCACTGCTCCCCTGGAATGCTGATCTGTACACCAGTGCCTGTAAAACCAACATTTCTGACCCAAAACTCGCTCTGCCCACCCCACTGCTGTGCTGCAGCTCACTTTCCACACCTGCCTGCAAACAGACACCAAACACAATGAGCAAGAAGCAGGTTTTTCTACAGGAAAACAATGTGTAGCTGTCTCAAGGAGAGATTCAACACTGAAAACTGCAAAAATGAGCAGATTTCACTGAAAAACAGAAATCAAGTTCAAAAAAAAGGTAAACACTACAGCCACAGGAGAGAAGTGATGCAAAAAAGCGAGTACCCAGAAGAAGCCATTCTGCACTGCAAAGTTGCCAGAAGCCAAACTGCATCTCTGGCAATCTTCCTCTCTCCAAGTTTTGTTGATGTTCAATTATCCTCACTACTTCAGGAGCAATACTCAAGTTTTCACTTTGCTGGCACACCATCAGGTTCTAAAACCTCCAGAAGTTCTTTAAATTCAGCATTGCTCCAGTGGGCATCACTTTGCTATTATATCTGAGTGGACACTACCTACCAAGACACGTATTTTCTATCAAAGAAACTGGTTTTGAAGATATTTAAGAGATTTGCAAGTGTAAGCAAAATGAAAGTTTACTAGTAACTATTGTAAAAGCTAAGTTTTGCACACCTGTACTGAAACGGGTTGTGGATCTATGATTTATGGGCAAGCACGGCCCTAAACTCAACATACAGCCATATTTTTGTGTTGCTAGCTAGTGTTATAGCATTAATTTTCCAACTGTCAAATGAGTTTAAAAGACCTGTGTAATTCTCAGCAATGAAAAAAAACCCTTTCATTTAAATAAACTTGCCCTCTGAGCATCTGTTTTACAACAAATGGGTTAAAAAAAGCAAGATGGCAAACACAGGACTGACCCCAGGGGGCTTCAGCCTCAGGCAGAGCTGCAATGGGATGGGAGGGAAGAGCTCTGGCTCCCAGCAGGGACGGGCTCCAACAACTGGATTCACTGGAAGATGCAAATGTGCAAGAATTGCATGAGTTTGAACATGGTTCACCTTCAGATCACCCAGTAACTTACTCTCATAAGGCGATGTGAATCATCACAAACATTTTCTAGATGAAAAGTGAGGCAGAATCATTTCCCCAGGTCAGAAAAAGGAATCTCCTTCAGAGCCAGCTGGTTCCAAAGCTCCTGGCTGGACAGCTTGCCAATGTCTCAAAACAGCTTCAAATAGTCCCTGTTGGAAAAGCTCTTCCATCTAGGTCTGAAAATCCACTTTTTTTAGCAGCTTCAAGCCCAAGCTGGCATCTAAGCACACATGTGCTTACTTCTGCACAGTGCAGAGTCTACAATGGGGACCTGGTGCCAGAGGCTGGGGGATTGTTCCTCCTTCCACACCCAAGTGATCACACGATTCTGTCCCCAGACATCGCCACCCCCGCTGCTGGCAAACATCTTTTTGAACTCATCTGTGACATTTAATGCTCACCTCCACATCCCCACCGAGTCAGAGCTTTGCACTGCTCCCCAACATTCACTGGACAACACTCCCCATGTCCCTGCAACCTCCAAACAGGTGGAGAAGGGAGAGGCAATGGAGTGTGTGGAAAGCTGCAGGAGCACAGTAAAGAGCGAGGACATCACTGGACAGGCAACATTCAAATAAAGGCAGAATTAATGATTTGCATGAGATAAACATATCAAGGTTAAATTTTATTTTAAAAAATTGCAAGTCTACCAGGAAGTAGGTTTATTTGATGACATTACTCTCCAGAAACCACTTATTTTAAAAGCTTCTCCTCTCTGGATAGTTCTAATTCACAAATAATTCAGGGCTCACTTTGATTAAGTAATTCAACACAAAACCAACTCTGACCAAGGATTTTGAGCTTTAAAAACAGTTCAAGAAAAATACTAACCATCCTACCAATGCAAATACTAGTTTTTCCAGCTCTGTTCCTGGTCAGAAAAAGGCACATACTTGCTCTCAGTGAGTTCAAGTCCAACACAAAAAGTTCAGGATACCCAAGCTCATGTCTGATGTCCCTGAAAGGTGTGAGCTAATCACAGCTCACCTGACACCTACCCACCTCCTACGCAGTCCGTTGTTTCTACAGGCTTTTGTCAGCATTCCACCCCCACCCTCACATCCAGAGCTGATCTGTGCTCCACACAGCCACAGCATCCTCAACGTGGCTAATTCCATCCAGGCAGTGAGGGAGAGAGACCCTGGTCAGGGAATGGGGAGGTAGGTAAGAGCTGAGTAAGAGCAGAGCAACTGCAGTGCTACAGCAAAGTGACCTCTACACCTGCCTGCTGCTCTTCTGGGAGCCAGGCACACCCCCAGGCAACCAGGAATCTCTCAGGGCATCTGTGTTCTACAGAAGGGCCACATATTGCTCACAAAACCCCTTGGGTCGGTGCTGTCTGAACCAGCAGATCCACTGGAAGCTGCATGTGTTTCACCCAAGTAAGGGACTCCAAGGTTTGGATAAAACCACAGTTCCATTTCAGAGGGCAGCTGTCACAGGCACTGCCACCTGCTCACAGCACAGTCCTGGAGAAGAACAGCCACCCCTCAAAATATACAGGAACATGCTTTTTCCCTCATATATTAGTTTTTGAATTAGCAGTCACAGAATAACAGAGTAGTCTGGGTTGGAAGGGATCTTTTAAAGCTCATCCAGACAAAGCCCTCTGCTGTGACCTGGGACCTCTCAATCAGGTTGCTCCAAGCCCCATCCAATCTGACACCTGGGATGTTTTCAGGGATGGGGCAGCCACAGCTTCTGGGCAACCTGTGCCAGTGTTTCATCACACACTAAATCTATTTTGAACCGACCTCCCTCAGTTTAAAACCATCACTCCAAATCCTCTGTCAACAAGGCCTCCTAAAAGTTCACCCCCATCGTTCTTACAGGCATTTTCAAGCACTGAAAAGTACTGAAGGAAAACACCAGCTGTCAAGTTTTGCTTTTTTATTTACTACAGGAGGCAAACAAGGCTCTGCTGCTTCTTCATTAGCATCTGTTTTGATATATTCTGAACAATATTCTGTTTTGATGTTCCCACTTAATTTTTAAAGGAGTTTGAGTAACTCCTACAGCGCTCTGTTACTTGAGTCTGCCCTGCCTCTTCCACCTTTTTTCTTTCCCTTGTTGAGTTATTCCAACAGCCACAGAATCTCCATCTCCTGGAGGAGGTCCTCCCTGTCCACCTGCAGCTGCTCCTTGTCGAGTTTTGGTTTGCTGTTGTTTTTGTTTTGTTTTTTTTTAAAGTATTTTAATAATGTCTATTTTCAGTAGTTTGTTAGCTCTTAGTTAATTTGGATACTTTAACCACCATGCACCCTCCAATGACTGCAACAGAAACATTTCTACTGGAATTAAATATCACATGTGGCAGCTCAAGGACACCAAGGCAAGAGATTTGTGTCCAACAGAAAACTGCTTCATCAGGTGCAAGTTCATTCCTTTTGATAGAAAAAAGAGGCAGCAACTTCCTTCTAAATCTCAACAGGTTCAGTATCAGCTAAATATAGAGAGAAACAAAGCAGTTGGTTGACAGGCAGGTGAGGAGATGGAGGGTATTGCTGCAAACAAGCTCATGGCGCAAGATTTTTGGCCCTTTTTAGTCTAAAAGATAGAAACAGCTACTACTAAAAGGGTCAGGAGACACATTTTTGGCTCAGAATTTAGATTGAAAAATGCTTTCTAAACCCCAGCCTAGTAACATTGAGAAATTTGAAATATAAAAGAATTGAACATCATGGCAAGCTTAATACCAACACAGTGGCATTGGGCACTGCAATAAGACAAGAAAGTTGGTACAAGCTACAAGAGACATTGGATCATGTCTCGAACTTGAATCAGAAGAAATTACAGAGCAAAGAGAGTCAACTTGTGCCTGGGGAGCTGCAGCACCCCCTCAACAACAAGGTGTGGGCAACTCAGCAAGGGCACTGCCCAATGCTGGGACTCTGAACCCCACGTATTTCGTTGATGATGTCCAGAAGCTCTGCTTACTCCTAGAAAAAGTCTGGACATGAACATATTCCTGCAAAGAGATCACTTGGAATTATTCAGTGAGTTCTGTGGTTAAGCTCCTGATATTCAAAAATATCCTGACATCAAGTTATTCCACATCTTGAATGCCCAACACTATAAACAGTAATAAAATGCACAAAATCATTTCAGTTATAGAGAAACAAGGTACTAATGAAGCACTTGTCTATGGCAAGCGGGTTAATTGTCTCCTCTCAAACACGACTGGTTAAGCCAACTTTCTTTGGAGAAGAAAACCAAAACATTCAGAAACTTCTCCTGCCTAAAAATAAGTGTTAAAAGCAACACACAGAGCAGACACACAGACCTATGAGCTGCACACAGACCACCAATAAATATACAGAAACATCACAACAAAGGACAAGGCTCATCATAAAAGAAAAGTCCCATAACTGCTACTCAGACCGATACCAAAGGAAAGGGAAGTGTTTTTTGCAGGCATGTGCAAGCACATTACAGTGTCAAAGCACAACTTTGCTATTATTATTACTTTATGCAGCATTACAAGGTTACTGAGGTGCAGTGTTTAATAGTCTAGTCTACAGCTTTTCCTGACTGCAGGAACGCTCACCAAACTCACCACGGACCCACCCCCCTCGTGGCATCACCCAGCCACCAAGCTGCTCCCACGCAGAGCCTCCAGCTCCCAGCTGGCAGTCAGAAGACACACTGATCCATCCCAAACACACACGAGCCATGAGAGGACCAACCACCTCCCAAGGCACCCTCCTAAGACACCCTTCAGTTTGTCTCCATCTTTGGGAACGTGCTTCCCCTAAGAGAAGACAACCTTCAGGAGCTACGGATTCCTTTCAGCGCCAATCATGCCCCCATGGCTTCTCCCACACCCCAACCCCCAGTCCCCTCAATATGAAGAGGTAAATCACATTGATCAAACCCAACCTAACCCCAGCCTACCGGCTGAATTTGGTGATCGCTCCTCAACGCCTCTCCCTCCAAAGGAAAACACCTTCCTGGTTATTCTTGGTCCTGACTCAGAGAAGCTGATGCTTGAAAGTACCTAAAAGATACCATCAAACACTTGGCATTTTCAATAATTTATCTTAAATTTGCAGCCACGTACAACTGGAAAATAAAAATCTACAGCACCATCTTCTAAAAAGGCACTTTCTGAGGACTGTCTTGCTTAAAAAAAAATAAAAGTCACTCCAAGTTTTAAACAGTGGAACTGCTTTGTTTGAAAAGGACCCTACGGTAACAACCCGTGTCAGGTGAGGGGGTACCTCAGACAGATGTGAAAGGCCAGGGCATGTGGGATGGAAAGTGGATGGAGTCTCCCCAACACCCTCATTCCTGCCAAACCAATGCTTTGATAGTTTCCCTCGCACGTCTCTCCCTTACAACTCCTTCCCCACCATATGTACCTTTGTCTACTCAGGGGACAACAATTTGGGGTTTAGTGTCATGGAGATCTGGATTTTTGAGGTTCTGCTCGGGAGGTAAGATGTAGGATCCTGTATCCATCTTGCTCATACCTCAACTACAGAAAGTACAAAATCTTCTACCAGCAGAAAGCATCAACGAGCTCAAGCTCTAACCACAATATTTTACAAAAACAAGGAGTGAATTGGCTAAGTGAAGTTTGATTTCAACATGTGCCAACCCAAAAATGATATTCCAAACATGCAGCATCAGCCTAAAGTACCATCTTTGGGAAGAAAAGACAGACAGAAATCTTTCCCTTTGACACCCCTATGGAATTTTTCACTAGATCCAAACAGCCTGCCAGTAGCAGCCATGAAACTCCACAGCACTAAAAGGGACAGAGCATCTGCCCAGCCTGACCAGAGACCACAATGGCCATTTAGAAACAACCACTTTTGAAAGCTGAATTTACAGGTCCAACACACATAATCTGAGCTTTTGATTTCTTGGTTATAAAAGTGCTTTGAGTAAGGTTCTAAACCCTCAGTTCACAAAACAGGGAAAATACCAAAAGTGGACAAGATATGAAGAAAGTGTAAGAAAAGGGAAGGAAAAAAAAAAAAAAAAACAGGCCTTAAGCTTGAGCTTGGAATTTCACCAGAATGAACTTTAAGACTAGTAGAAAACCAGTATTTGTAGCTGGAATTTTTACAGCAGACTACATGGTATCTCATGTTGAGCATTTTATAGGACAAGTATTTGTACATGAAGAAGTGAAAATCATTTAGGACCAAGAGCATCTTGAAATAATTTGACTGACAACTTCCAGAAACCCATTTTACTCCTGAAAACCATTTCTGTGGCCAAACTCCTAAAAGAACACCGGAATGAATACTATAAAAATAACTTTTGGACACGTGTAACCAGATGACACATGGAACAGTGACACAGCGATCCTGAGTCAAATGGCCACGGCTCAAGTCCCTGGAAAGGGAGAAAGGCGACTTACAGCGGAGCCACTCCTCCTGTTGGCAGATGTCGCGAGTTTAACGCCTCAAAACCACAAACATTCTCTGATTCTCTCCAGCTCTGGATCTAGCAGTGGCCAGGTGGGAGGTTTGGGCAGGGCTGGCTGGGTGAGGAGGGGCTCGGTGATACCCTGGGCCTGTCCCCACCACGGGAGCACTTAGTGGCACTTGTTCAGTACAAGTGAGGTCTCGGTGCAGTGTCTGAGGAGATGGGAACTGCTTTTCTCCCCAGGCAGAAACCCGAGGCCGGTGTCTGCAAAGCAAGAAGAGCCATCAGCCTGTGCCCACATCCCTCTTTGGACTATCCACAGCCAGCTCTCGGCCAGAGAGGGGGATCTGCTGTGCCACTCAAGATTTCCTCAAACAGCACATAAAATTTGAGATTTTTTTTTTCTTTTTCAAGGAGAGCAGGTACAAAAATAAAAGAAATCCATATACTCTGAAAATATACTGGAAACTGCCACCACAGATGAGGTACCATTTATCCCAACCCCCCACCCCCAAACTGCAAACATCAAAATATATATGTTTTTAAACAAAAGAAGAATATCTGGCTATTTAATCTCAGTTAAAATGACAGCACCCTTTGTTACACTTGATATTTCACACCATTAATTCTCTTTTGAAAAAAAACCAAGATATCTAACTAACCTTGATTCCTTGCTTTTCTCCTCATTCCTTAGTGCAGTAATTGTCCATCTCCATTTAAATAAATATAGCAGCTACAGCATCATAAATGTGTGGCCCTCACAACGTCAGTAACTTGATATCATAATACAAAGAAGTATCGGCACTTGACGTAGATATTTGCAAAACCAAGAAGAGAGATTAAAACTTCCAAATACTCTTCACATGAAAACCAGGTACAATGTTACCTTGACAACTGAAGTCACTTTGCCAATGAAGTTTCTTTAGTTTTTGGTGAAAGTAGTGAGCAAAAAAGCTTCTCAAATCCGAGTCACCAAGCGTGGGCAGGGCGAGAAGCAGCTTTGAAAGGAGAGCTAGAAGGCTTTGTAAAAAGGAATTTTCAGCTAAATGCCAGAAGTCCACAAGAACTCTTTGTAAAATAGCTTTTTTTTTTTAAAAAAAAGTTCTCTGTTTCAAAAGGAATTTCTGTGTAAAGCTTAAGCTGAACCTTTTACAATCAGCATTGCTACTGAGAGAGCTTTAGGAGAAAAGTGTCAGGTCACAGACTGGGAAAAACATCTGAGAGACTCACTGAGAAACCACCTCGCTCAAAGGTCTCTGTCACACATCCCTCCCTGCACCAGGTGTGCCCAAAGGCACCCACAGGAACAGGGCACTCCGAGCTGGGACCCCCTGGCTCCAGGGATCCCCACCCACTTGGGGCCTGCTGAGCCCCCCAGCCACCCCCACCGAGCACCCTCAGTCATGCCCACCCCCAGCACTGTTTCCAGTGCAATTTTAGCTTTGCCAAGTTAGTCTTTTATATTATTTTCCTTGTTTTTGAGAGATAAAATAGGTATCTACACCAGCTGTTAGTAAAGCTCTTGCAGACAGTGTTGTGAACAGCACTACGGACATTTCCATACAATATACAAACGCACAAAATACAGTACTTGGTTTTTCTGGCAGAAAAAAGGGGGGGGTCATGCCTGGTGAAGCAAAATGGGCTCAGATTTTAGGCTCAAAATACAGTATATTGGCAAACAGCAGATTTGGTGAGAATGAGGAGAGAAGCTACTTAGACCAACCAGGTTTTCATGTGAGAGCAGGTGGAGGTCAGGAGGGCTGGGATCACAGCAATGCCCATACAAACAGCTGCAGTAAATATACTATGAACCAGTGCAAATAAAAACAGTCAAAAATGCAGTTCACGAGTTTACAAAGTGCAAAACTCCCCAGTCCCCTCGTTGAATAAATGCTCTGACATCTTAAACATTGGTTTTAAAGTGGAATGAAAGAGTCCCATTGGTTTGTTTCACATTTCGGTGATTTAACATGTTAAAACTATCCCAGCCCTCTTTATTTGCAAAGTGAAATGAAGTTACCAATAACTTAATTTTAAAAGGAAAGTCACTATCAAAGAGGAAAAAAGCCTAAAAACTTTTATTAATTCCAGACATTTTACTGATGTCAAATAGGTTTAACTAAGCATGTAAAAACTGAGATCTTAATACAAAACCCTTTCCATTTAAGTCAAATATGCTCCACATTTCAAAGCCAAAAATAAGGCCAATTCCTTTGTTAAATCAAAAGACTGCAGCAACAAGTAAAGCTTGCAGAAGTCTAGAAGCATTTTTTGTATTTTTTTTTGATTTAAAAAAGGAAAATTCAAGATTCCTTCTGACTATAAAACTTTCCTTTCAAAATTAAGGCTTTTACTTTGTCCTTTTAAAATCCTGGAGGTGTCCATTCTCCCACGGTCCGTGGTACAGACACTGCTTCAGTACAGCTCAATGGACACAGTTTTTCTTTAGAATGCTTATTGCACTAAAAGATAGCAAAACAAGTTGTCAGTTTCTTTTTTTTAAAAATAAACATGATTACATTTCTAAAAAATAAAAGTTGATGTTGACCATATGTTCTGTAATAATTAAATTAAAGCATTATTATTACTCTAATAAATATAAAAGAAACAAAAGGAAGCTAAACTTCAAACACACATACATATGAATCACATTAAGGTGTGAGAGGCAGCAAGTAAAGTAGCAGGTTTCTTTTTTTTCCAAAAAGACCTTAGCTCTAAAGTTTCAGTTCTGGTGGTTACTGTATGTCATCCCAGAAAACCCGGGACATCAGATCTCATGTGAAGCTTCAACAGATTTGACTTGCCAGATAGGAAAAAATTGAAACTTTTGGACTAGGTAAAACAGCAGCTTTAGTAAATTCCCCCAGGGAGCAAGAAGAGTTGGGTCACTACTGCCTGCACATGAACCACGAGCTTCTTGGATTGCTTTTGAAAGGGAACTCTTGGAGCTGAGAACTCCAAAGCTGTGAGAAAAGACACAAAGGGAGCCGTTGGCTAAATTAGGTTCAAATCATTGGATTAGTGTGCAAAACATCTTCCCCCCCCTCACTGTTACCTAGCTAGTGCTGTACATTCCAATGCACTTGGAAATGTTCACATTCGATGGCAATACTGAGAGAAAGATTCCTCAATGCACGGGGGTTAAAAACTTATTTTCTTTTTTGCACACTTCCCTTCTCCAAACAATCACTGTGATTGTTTCTAAAAGGTGGTTTGTTTTTTGTTTTAAATTACACAATAGATTTTAGTTTATTATTACTATCTTTTTTTTTTTTTGCAACAATAGTTGTGCTGCCGAGCAACTTGAGGTAAAGGCAGAAGAGGGTTAAACTACGAGAAATAATAATTAAAAAAAAAATGATGGCGGTGCTTCCCACAGGAGCCCGCCCCAAAAAAGCAGTTGGCTGGTTTCATATTGCATAATAGTGCTGTGTTCCTGGATGAAGTAAACAATCTTCCTCGTGTCAATTTAAGGGTGAGCCTCTCGCCCCTGCACAGCGTCAGCTCCAGCACGATGGGAGGCACAGCCCCTAAACCAACCCCCTGGAAACATACATTGTATGTGGCTTAAGTTCTCAGTTCTCCTCTCCGTGAGTGTCTCCCGGGTCATTGACTTAAGCGAAGTACATCGTGCGTAAGGTGTCTTGGTGAATCTGTACAGCCTTCGCCAGGGCCTGCGGGTCTCGCCCGTTGCTCTGTCCTGACACGTGGCTCCCTTCAGCACTGCAGGGAACGAGGGAGAGACAGGCAGGGCTGTAAATTGTATTAATTTGCATCAAAAAGCTGCTTTCGCATCTCTTTGACACAATCACTAAGGTTGGAAATGACCTCTAAGGTCGAGTCCAACCTGTGATTGATCCCAACCTCATCACCCAGCCCAGAGCACTGAGTGCCACGTTCAGTTGGTCTTGAGCACCTGCAAGGATGGGGACTCCACCAGCACCCCGGGCAGCCCCTTCCAATGCTTGACCACCCTTTCCATGGAGAAATTCCTCCTGACATCCAACCTGACCCTCCACTAGCACAGCATAAGGCTGTTTCCCCTTGACTTATCCCTTGCTCCCTGGAAGCCAAACCAGCCCTGCTTGGACCCTCCTGTCAGGGAGCTGTATAGACTAAGAAGGTCCCACTTTTCTCCATGCTCAGCACCCCCCCAAGCTGTTAACCACAGGACTTATTCTCCAGACCCTTCCCCAACACAGCATCAGTGACAGAACTGGACACTGAGAAATATCAATTCTCGTATTCACCCAGCAACAGTGAGGCTTTTGACAAATCTCTTCACCATGGCCGCTCAGCTTGTTCATCTAAAAATAAGCCTTTTATAAATACATTGATGGCTTAAAAGTTATAAAATATTTCTGATGTATAGAGTTAGATAAGTGGAAGCACTAAACATTCAGTTCATTCATGACTACTCTCATCCTAAAGCAAAAAATTTAAATTAGTGGCTTGATTGCCTCAGACCACATCAAAGTCGTAACAAAATACTTCAGTAATTGAATTCTTTTAATCTGAGTGTTATTCTGTAGAATTCACCAACCCACTCTAGTCTGATGTAGAGCAGCAGCTGCCACGAGTGACGATCTTAACATCAGTCCTAGAGGCAACAAACACTAAGTGCAAAACCAGCAGAAATCTCCTGCAGTCAGGTGGCCTTAGGCCTGACAGCAGTGGGGACTAAACCCTGAGTGATGGAATCTGTGGTATTTAAATGATCCCAAGATTGCAGAAAGTCTCTGTCTTTCAGCCCGGTGGCCAAAGAAGTAGTCATAAATCATCTGTGCTGGTTTTCAAGGTTGTTTATTCTTGCTTATCTATAACGTGTTCTGCTGCCCTGCCTCAGGTCTGTCCTGCAGGGCAGCATGTGAGGCTCTGCCCCTCAGTGGGATGTTACAAACATTATATACCAGAAACTCCATGTGCTGTGTTTACAAAAACGTGAACAGTGTGTTCCCAGTCTAAACCAATAGAAAAATGTCAACACTACAGTGAAACATGGAGGGCATGAAGAAGAAGAAAAAGACAAGGCACGCCCAATTTCCTCCATCTTGTCCCCTTTGAACTTCTTATCTAGAATCTTAAAATTCTACTTTTGCACCTGTGCCACACTAATTATTACTTATATCAAACACTCAGAGCTTGTAATTCATCCTGTAAGACTGAAAACTCTTTTCCATGGACAGAGATCACAGACAGTGTCTCTGGGGGCTCTGTACAGGGGGGTTTTTGACCCTCTGCCAGGGCAGCCAGAGGGATGCCCTGGATTGCCAGAGCTGAGCAGAGACTGTGATGTACCTGTCGTGTTCCTTGTCCACAAGGTGGTAGCGTGCTCTGAATGCCACCAGGTGAGCGTAGTAGGCGGGCGCGGGGATGGAGACGGAGCGGGTGCAGCGCACGTAGGTGTGGCACAGCTGGTACGTCAGCAGCTGCAGCTCGTCTGCTGTGAAGCAGTTGTCATCCCACAGGACGTGGTAGTGGGAGGGCCGGCTGGTTCCCTGCAGAGATGGGGATGGAGGGTCACTTGTCTGGGTTTCCATAAACAAGTCAGGTTTTGAAGTTCAGGAAGAGCCATCCTATCTAATGTGAACGCCTACGTAACAGCAGCCGAATGCGTTCAGTTTTATGTCAGGTCTAAATGTATTTAAAGATGGATAAGTCTAACATATACATGATTATATTGCTCTAAATGTTCTTGCTTGCGTAAAACCCCTTCTACATAACCCTCAGTGATCAACATCTGCTCCCAAAATGACTAAACCACAATTACAGCTCCTTTTGCCTACCTTCAATTAAACTGTTTCTCACTAGACATCCCAGAGAAACACCCAGTGCTTTTAAATCCTTCCAGTTCCTGCGTACCCTAACTGCAAGTATGAGCACTAGAAACTCAATTTAAATCTTACAGTGCACCTGAATTGGTTAAATAGTTGTGCTTTAGCCAAGCTACAAGTCTCTCCTTTTAAAACAAATATATCTGGAGTATCAATTTAGTTGAAGTTCTTTATGTCTTGCTATATTAAACACAATGCACTACAACTACACCCAGCATTTCTACCTCAACTTGGATACAAATCTTTTTCCACGGGGCCAGAAAGCAGCTTTCTCAGACACAGTGTAAAGGTTGACAAAAAAACCACTGAAATGATTCAAAACTGGAAAAGAACTCATGCCCAGCCAACCTAAACAAAACTGATGGCAATGTGGTCAGACTCAGATGATAAAAATTTAAAGAGCTTTTTTTTTTTTACATTTTAAGCAATAGCATGATACAAGTTGAAATATTTTTTCAGAAATACTAATGTCACAAAATAAAGCAACCTCTTAAAAACAAACTTTAAAAAGCACCACTTACCCTCAGTGCAAATTTAAATGTGCAGCAGAGACCACCCGTTAAGCAAATCATCCTCTAAGTCTCACAATAATGTTTTATCTCAGATAAAACTGAGCTAAAAGAACATTTCCCTGCTAAGTAACTGTTTGTAAAGAGGTGTCACAAAAAGAAGAAAAACAATTTGTTCTAAATTCATATTTACTTACGTAAATCAACCATACCTGTATTCCAGCATGGCTACAGAGGTAAAAATCAAACTCGTAGGGGTGTGTAATGTCTGTATCTACAGTTGTCCCAGCTGGAATATTGCCACTTCGTCCAACCTAGAGAAGAGGTTTGGTAAGTGCGGCCTCAGCTGTTTATACAGCTCAACTGTAATGAAAAATACAAGTTTCTATTCACCACTGGCAAGGTTTCAGCACATCAAGTGCCACAGAACTGTTTGGAATGTGCCACTACATCAGCCTTGGAGGTTTGACAAGGACACTGGATGGCTCTCCAGCACCTTATACAACACTGCACCTCCAGCACGTCAGAACTTTCCAGCTCAGACTGAGAAGCTGCAGACATTTGTATTTAGAATTGTCAGCTTCAGTTTGGATTGACTAACTCAGAAAAAAGGTTCCACCATTTTGTACTTTCTTCTATTACTGCTGTAGATTGGTCCTGAATAGTCACACAGATTTTAGACCCAGTGTGATGTTGTAGGGGTTTTCAACAGACTTAAGGTCCATGATTTTTCAATTTTGGGCCCCATTTTATCAAATCAACACTTCCCTGCATGCACATTCAACCAGATGGACAGAAGCCCATTCAAATATTTTCTCCAGCAGCCTAAGAGCTCCTCAGGAAGCTTTCCCAAAAGGCTCCTCAGAGGGCAGTGATTACCCTTTCTGTTCTGTCAGCACAGAACAGCCGTGTATGATGTCGCTTCTGGACCACAATGTAGGTTATTCCAGGCTGGTAATCCTTTTCCAAACTGATGCAAGCTTCTCTAATGGCCAGCAGCTCATAATACAAAACCTACAAGCACAAGAACAGAGGAGTTTAGGTTTTCCTTCCAGTGCACTCCACACACACCTACTAACTTGATGTAGTTAACAGGTACAACTTTAGCACACAACTGGTAATCTCAGAAAGTACTTAGAGATATGTGATTTCCCAAATTTGAAAACTTCTCATTCCCAGACAGGAAAACAGCTGCAACTCTTCTTACCCAACAAGATGAAGACATTCTCTCCTTAATTATCTTGTGTAAATGTAAGCAACTCAAACAGTACAAAACAAGACCTGCAGCTACTACGGAGTAAGAGAATCTTTCAAGAAACCCACAACTGAACCAACCTGTCGGAACTGTCCCTCGGAGACCCCATCCCTGTAGAAGATGATCCTGGTGGGCTTGAACCGTGTTGATTTGTAGAACTGGATGAGCAGCTCCCTGACCATGGAGGCCAGGTCCTGGATGATCTCCTGCCGGGGCCGCTGGACCCTCACCGTGGCACAGTACCGGCTGGGATGAGCATCCATGCTGCCTACAACCTGTGGGGAGAGTGCACCAGGGGAGGCTTCAAGCTCTAATCTATGCCAAAACAATTAAAAACAAAAAAGCCAAGAGCGGCAAGTACAAGATGTTTGTGCTAAACAACCACCACAGTAACACTTTCAACAGGAACTTGTACTTGCTACAGGTTTAACACCTTTTGCCCCCAAGCACCCCGAAATGCACCTACAGAATTTGGCTTCTCACTAAGGCATATTTTTATAATCCAGACAGACATTTTTCTGTGACGTTTTCTCACTTTTTACACTGAGAAAAACCTCAGCTTCCCTTAGTTACTTTAAACACAGATGCAGTTTCCATAACTGCAATCAATGACAACGAAAATACCAAGGGGACAAAACAGGAGAGGTCTGACTAAGCCTCCAATCACCACCTTGAGTTCCTGCACTGTACCAACACAAAAGGTAAGAAATATCAAAAACATTTCTGCTAAGCCAGGCCTTTAATTACACTTTTCTCCTTTAAAAAACAAAAAAAAAATGTTACTAGCTAACTGTTGCAGTAAGGTAGAAAAATCATAAAGAAATGCCTCATAAAATCAAGCATGCCCTGGCTGGCTTGTCATTTATTCTAAGTCAAGCTACCATTTTGCACGTTCCCATGTGAAAGCAATCCTGGTCTGAGCAGTTTGTTAACATAACAATCTATTCCTGGGTAAAACAAAACTAGCACCTGTATAAACTGTTTTTACACTGTTAGACAGAGAATAGAGAAATGAAAACTCTCTCTCACCAACAACTTTCTCTGCAGTTACACATGGAGAGTTTGAGTGACCAATGAATACAGGGTAACAACTTGTTACTAACCAGTAAAGTAATTAAATTAATAACCAATTGGAGTCACACACGAGATCTGTAAAACTGTATAAAAAGGAGTTATGTGAATAAAGAATGGGCTTTTTCCATCATGAAGAAAATGGAGTCCTGTTTGATTTATTCCCATAGCTAACATCATCAAGCTGTGTTATTTCCTTGAGAATATTTCTGCTGAAATATATTATTTAACAATGCCATTTTACCTTGATTAAAGAGCTAAGGAACTACTCTGAAGTATAAGGCTTATAAAAAAACAGAAGTAAGTTTTTTTCTTTTAAATACATGATTTTTAATATCATTGGGAATGTGTACAAAGAACTGGCAAAAGCCCTGAAAGATATTTGATACAGATGTAGTCAATGAGTTGCACTTACTATTCTAACATTTACCCATGATGAAAAAACACCATGTAAATTTAATAAAACTTACAGCAGCAATGGAAGGCTTCTTTCCATCTCCAGCTGGAGGGTGAGTGACATCAGCTCCCAAAAAGATCACTGGCTGCTGGAACACAGAAGGTCTTCAAAAAGAAAAAAGTGCTAAGTCACACTCGTAGCTGAAGAGCTGCCACAAGGTCATTGCTCACCGTGGGGGTTGCTTCTGTCTCAGCCTTATCAGGTACCCGGGCCAAGGCTCAACAATGGGATCTTTGTGCACAAGAGGTGAACTTGGAACCCTCCCCAGCAGAGCCCAAAACACACTGCAAAGACACTGCCAGAACTGGGGCGTGATTCTGGGGGGAGCAGCCCCAGGGCTCCAGAGGGGCAGCACAGCCAGGGGATTCAGAGGCCCCATGTGGGCTGGGGTCCCCCCAGCACCCCTGAGCTATAGCACCAGCATGCACATTATACTGTTCTAAAGGACTTGAGCAGCAGAATGGTCTTGTATTGCCTTTAAAATATTTTTCCTTACACAACTGTTCCTCATTTCAACTTTGATACTGATCAAACATTTGACAAGAACCTTGGCTGAAGACCTAACGCACAGGCCAGCCACCATTCTAAGACTGTGCTGGAAAGAATTTAATTCTAGTTCAAATACCACATACTATTATCAGAAGACTATTTCAATTTAAAACTTGGCCACATTTAAATTTTGGGCGCTAAGTTACAAATGTAACCACATCTGTTAAAAGATAACCCAACACAGTCTCAAGAGTCTTACCGTTGATGAGGTACAAGGATGTTGTTGATTCCTCCTAGCTTAACATTAATCTTCAGGCACAGATTTGAGAGGGTCTGTGGAGATGTTTTAATGACGTTCTTGACCTGAACACACTGTGTGGCCATTCCCAACAGTGTATCTCCCACACGCTTCACCTCCGCTGGGAAGTAAATACAAGGAGACAACCTGAGTCCATTTGAGGTTATTGCTGCATTTCGATCTTAGATAAGTCACAATAATTCCAGTGTACACACTGTGCAGTAACTTCTAACTTATCTGCATACTCAGACCTGCTTCTAATTTATCTTTGAACAGATATCTCAGACACAAAACAGTGGTGTCTAATACCTAAAGGATTGTTCTGAGTAATTTTTAACATATGCTGGGCAGCAGACTTCTCCGAATGATACCTGACTGAACAGGTAAAGACAAAGGTGTGCCCTTACCATACACAGGTGTCTTCCCTGGCAGGATGACAATGATGAGCTGAAGCCCTGAATAGGTGTTCTTGAGGTGTCGGAACATGGGCTCCACGCTGTCTGCACCCTGGGCGTACTTGCAGAAGCAGGGCTGGCCCTGGATCGGCATGCCGGCGTCCTTGGAGATCTTGCGCAGCTGGTCTGTGAAACCCCTGCAGATGAGGAGATTTTTGGATTTTTGCAGTGGCAAGAGTACACAATAACCAAAGCACAAAGGGACAGAACTGTCAAAAGAGGATGATTCCAAATAGGTTTTAAAGCAGCATTTAAAAACTGTTTGTTATGTGAAGGCTGTACAGCTGTGAAACATCACAGGCCAGAATGGGCTAAAAAATAGTCTAGACACCTTCAGTACTTTGTTCAAGATGTCAGAAGGGACTATACACAGTGATATCACCACACAAACACCCACAGTGTACCCAGTACAATGTTTTGATTGTAGCTTCCAGCATGGAAGAAAACCGGCATGGATTCTCACCCTAATATCTCACATTAAACCCAGGTAAAATGCTCATTGTAATCCTGTATTTAAGTTTCACTCCATTAAGAGAACAGTCCAAAGCCTGAACCACAACATGCCTTACTTCAGAATTTCTTCTCTGCACTGTCTCTGTGTTGCAAAGCAAGCTATGGCCCACATCTTGATCTCCACCCCAGTGTGGAACTGTTTCCCTCTCATGTCCCACACGCCGTGGCTTGGTGTTGCCACGGTTCGATTCTGGGGAAACAAAAGCAACAGATACTCAAGTGACCAAAAAAGAAGCAACCGGTGCTATTTGCAGTTTCAGGATAACAAAGAAGAATTTGCTATTCAAAGTCTGATCCCTGTAGAGTCAAGGTGCACAGGAAATCCCTCCTTAAAATGGAAACCAGAGGACAAGCCAAAGCTCACCCGTCCTCCGTACTGCAGCATCGGGGCTGGGAGCACACGTCCTGTCACATGGGCCATCTCATCCCGCACTTTGAACTGGAACTCTTGGACAAAGGGATCTGCATCATAATTTGCACTCCTCACCTAGGAGAGATTTTTCCATGTTACAGAAGTATCTGATTATAATCCATACAACAAAACATAGGCTAATAGGAACGTTGCAGGAGTATTCTTACAATAATTTCATTGAAAAAGACTCAGACTTGACTTGCTCAACACTATCAACCCATCCCCAATGAAAACAATTACTACCATGAGATCTAATGGATGAGATGGTTTCTGTTCCCTTCATTACTCAAGTGCTCATTTTCAGTTTGTGGATTCAAAAGCATTTTCTGAGCATTTCCTCACAGTAAATTAAGTGCAGAGACGATAATGCAAAGCCTGTACTATGGACTCATGTCATCGTTGCAGGCCATTTAAAATAAATCCTATTTTTAAAAGTAGTTAAAATCTGTTAAGTTAAAGGATGAGGAGAAATGAAAATACTAGAAGTTTGGCATGGATGTAATCCAGCCCAGTGTCACTCTGAGCAGTGTCCCATTGAGCAGGGATTGGAGCACTCACCAATCTGCTGATCTCCTCCTGCCTGTCTGGGGCAGACCTGGCTGTGGCTTTTATCATGGTCGATGTCTGATTGTCTGTCAGCTTCTTGATGCACCTCTGGCCAGCCACAATGTTACACACCTGCAGGGGAAATCAGAAGCATTAATTCACACCTGGAGCACTCAGATCACACCACACTATACACACATGACACTAGGCTGCCACTATAAATCACAACTCCAACGTGTTCGAACAACTGCCTGTTCTTTCTTGTATTTCTACACTTCAAAGCACTGTAGGATGTAGACAGTATTCAGTGAAATTAAAGAATGATGAACATGTAAACCTTTAAACACACTTGTATCCCAAAGAGCATAGATTCTTAACGTTTTGCAAACTGATGTAACCTACCCAAACCCAGCTGATCTATCAGAGTAAGGCTCTTACTTCTAAAGGCAGGTAGGTGTGTTTTTGTTCCTGTCCCACTTGCAGACAAGGAAGGTGAGGGTATTTCAGCTGGAGGTTGTATTTCTCTCTGAAATACTGTGCTACTGTCCTCTCCACAGTCTGGCCATTTTCTAGCTGTAAAGGAAAGCTGAGAAGACAGACATTTTAGTAAAATATTACTTGTCAAATAACATCATCCCAAAACTAATGAACTATCAGGTCCTGTTAGTGTGAAACTATCACACATTTCATGCTCTGACAAAAAGCCTCTTACGTTTGATGACTTGCAGGCCTTCTCGTTACGTTACAGACACGGTACTTCCTTCTCATTGTCCCACAGTGAGTCACTTCTACCTTTAGACCTGCAGAAAAGCATAAAAAAAAAACAGATGCCACGACTACACAAACATGTACACAGGAGACACAAGATTTCAAATGACAGAACATAACAGCTTCGGGGTCAGCGTCAAATAGCACAAAGAAATTATTATATTATTCACCAAACATTTTTACTTTTGTTATAATTTGAGTTCTGGATAATCCTTATTATTATCCTCACAAATAAATCATGATGTAAAATATTTAATGTTCAATGTCTTCTGAATTTAATTTCAAGGGCATTGGCTGAACTCGGGCAGCAGTTTTCACCATATCCTCATGTTCGCATTCTCAGTCTTGTACATCTCTCCAAACTATCAGTTCCAATGTAATTGAAATTAAAAGCACAAAACCAGGCTTGTACTTTATCATCTTCCCCCCATCTTTGTGTCCACATTCATCCTGTAATTTTCTTTCATTTCACTGACCAAGTTTAATTTTGCCTTTTGAGAATCTTGTCTCAAAGCACCCAGCCTACACACCAGAGCCTCTCTAGACTTATCTCTGCCCACAATAATCATGACAGTGGCAGCTCCAGGAGGCTCTGGGGGCTGTTGCTGTGACTGTGAACACTGTGCTGTTCACACAGAGCAGCCTCAACATCTGCTGGGAGCACTGAGCTTATCACATGAGGGCTGCAGAGCATCCACACACTGCTGTCCTTCCCCAGCTCCACAGGACAGAAAGCAACTAAAAAAATAACCTGGGTATTCAAAAGATTCAATTCCAGCAGTGAAGTTTAGTACTAAAGGCCTTTGACAGAGCATTGGATGGCTCATCCTGTTGAGGTTCATGGGGATTGTGGACCACTGACTGAGACCACCCAAAATCAAGTGCCCAGGTACCAGACATCAGACTGTGTTTACTGGGGACACACGCATCACAAAGAAGCACTGACTGTACCTCCTTGCTCCCTGACAACACTAATTGCATCCAGAACATCAGTATTACTCAGAGGATGGCACAGTAAAAATAAACCACTGCTGCCCTGACACGGCATTAAGAGAAAATAGAGAAAAGAAACCATGGGGCACTGTGACCACAGACAAGGGCTGATGAACACAGAGAAGTCTGGAACCCATTCCCTGCTCTGTCATTACTCTGCTGTGACACTACCAAGGCAGTGCCCTCCCCCAGTGCTGCTCACACACAGCCAGCTCTAATGCAGGGCTTGTTTTGCTCTATGTGGTCACATCCTGGCTGGAGCTCTCAGACCCTACAGCAGCAAAGATGAGTCTGAGAGCAAAGGGATAACTTTCAATATTTACTAACTATGGTAACAGAGCCTCTGAGGCACCTGAGATCAAGCAGAGACAGTTTCTCAACCTCCAGTTACCTGCCCTACAGAATGAAGACAGACAGGCAGATGTAAAAGGGAGCATGTTAGGACTAGTAAAAAATAAATCCTGTGTTTTGTTCCGTCATGATGTTTTTGTGAGCACATCCCTTTATGACTACAAATTTACTTTTTAGCTGCCCAGTATTTCAGTAGAGTCTAATCTTGCATCAAGTGCTTAAGAGCTGAACTCCTCCAAGGCTTTTCTCTCTGTAAATTACACTGGAATGAAGGATATGGGAAAATTCAAACCCAAGCAGCATATATGGAGTGAAACCACTCAAACCAGCAGCTTATGCAATTCCTTTGGAATGGAATTTGGCCTTCAGCTGCAAGTGGTACTTATTTTTCCACAAGGCAATAACTTATTAGAATTCACTAGAAGAACAATCTGTTAAAGAATCAATGTTAACCTTGAAATCAATGTTCACTTTGCCACAGCACTGAAACAACAGGAGCCCACACACAATGGCAGGTGGTCTCAGGGACCCTGGGTTAGGAGAGGCTGGCACCAGCCACTTACCTCTGCCCAGGCAATGAACGTGATCCCTCTTTCCCTCTAAGCCACTGGGAATGTTTTTCAGCTCCCGCTTCTCCATTGTTTCTCTCAGGATTAGAGCTACATACATGGATACTACAATTCTCTTGGCAGTTCCAGGCCCTTCTGATCCACGTTGACCAGGCTTCCAGTTAAAACAATTCCCTTAGAATTAACTTTACTGAGTTACCTGGGACAAAATCAACCCATTTCTACTCACCCTTTATCTCTTTGGTGAATTTTACCCGATGAGAATCAGTCAGAGGTCTTGGTTGTTCATCAATATTATGAATGTCAAGGACTTCACACATGAACTGAATTACGGGTTGTGCTTTGTAGAAGGCAGTGGCAGAAACTACAAAGAGCAAAATATTAAGTGTAAAAAACCCCAGTCAAGGTATTGTGAAGCAGTTCATACATCAGTATTTCTTAGAATTCCATGTAAACCTCAGGCACATTTTGAAACAGAACACGGAGTTCTGCAAGAGTAAAATATCAAAAAGCCAGCAGAAAGTCTACAGTGACACATCTGTCTCCAGTACAGTCATCCTGCTACTACCTGGAATTTCAGGGGTTTGAAAGGGTTTTTCCCCCAGAGAACATTTCTTTCTAGAAAGCTGCAACATCCCAGAGAGACATTCTCTTTCACCTCTGTATGAAGCTGCAGAGATAGGATTAATACCTCTCTACCACAGACTTTTGAATATTAAAAGCTAACATAATTCAACATACAATATATTTTTGTCAATTCTACAATACGCTCAATTACTGAAACAAAATCTGGTGTAGACATCAGCACTACTTTGACTATGCACAAATTGTGTTGGTGTAGGGGAAGTACAATCCTTGATCTACTCAAGACTCTTACCCTCCCCACATACTAATGACACAATCACTTTAAAGGACAATATACTGGTTTTAAGCAGGACAGCTGACTTATTCCATGCAAGAAGATCATAAATTATCCTCTTGACAAAGTTATAAGCAACTGAAACAACACCTTTGGCAGGAAAGGCGAGGTGGGACTAGACACAGCTCAGACACAAATTTTTCTTCCAGATATTTAAAACTTTAAGTGTCAACAACAGCAAAGAAATACTCAACAAGCATTTATCAGTTTTTCAGATCTCAGTACCAAACCTGCCACACATCTGTGCTCATACAACCCAACATTCTTCAGACATGTGTCACTTGAGCAGCCTACCAACCTCACATGAGGCATCAACCAACACCTCCAGATTCCTGAGACTGCTCCAGATTCCTGACTGACCCCAAATCCTCACTCTCCCCACCCTGGCAGTGTGTGGGTTGTCTCCCACAGCAACACTTTCATGGAGAACTCCATCCAACTAAACAACTGAAAAACCTCCAGTGATGGGATTTGAAGACAATTTCACAGCCTCAAATCAGGAAACAGAACAACTGCTCTGTGAATCACCACTTACTTACAGGGGGCTTAAAATTTCTCATTCACAGGAAGGACTGAAAAACTTCTACTCCAAGAGTTACTATTACTACACTTGCTAATGCTGGTTAGAAAAACTTGCCTCACAAAGTAACAGCACAGTACATCATCAATTGGTGTAAATTCATCCTCTTCTACCTAAACTGCAGTTCTCTCAGTACCTTGCATATAGATACCAGCACTGGTTTTTTTTGGGGACAGACTGAGATTTTTACCTTCATTTTTTTTAAACCACAGCTGCTGTTAGAAAGGCAATTTTACAAGAACAAACTGTGTGACTTCAGTCACATGAGAATCACCCACAATTTATGTAAACCAGAACACATGGACTTGCAAATTTTCAGCAAGACAGCTCAACATCTGCAATATTTTATTATTGCACAACCTGACTTGGAGTGCTCAATGTAGAGCAAGACAATTTACCTTGGGTTTATAAAGCATTTCAAAGACAGTGAGAAGTGAATGCAAATCAGAGAAAACCTCAGGCAGCACCTGCACCTTCACCACTGACACTTTTCAAGGAGGGTTTAACACTAAATAGAGGGCTCACAGGACGAGGGAGTCTGACACAGGCACCAGTTGATCTCAGATCTATTCATCTGGGGCTCAATACAGAGCTGCAGAGCTATGCTTTTGCATAAGAAAGCCTAGCCCAATCAGCCCTATTCAGACAAGTGTTTGGGGTATGTTTTACAGAGTTTTCTTGGAAGTACTAAGCACCACTCACTGTGTACAGCTGCACAGAGACACAGTGCAGGCAACCTGCCTCTGTCACTGAGGATGCACCAATATTGAAACTGAGCAGGAAAACAAGCCCTGTGCAATTTCTTCTTATGCAGGGATACTTGTTTTGATATGGCAGCTAAATTTCTGCTCAAACATTGACATCATGACAAATGCAAGGAAAACAGACTAAGAATTTCTAGGTAGCCTTTGCCATACATGTCTAGTCTGAATCTCAGCCCTGAGTCTCCACTTACCATCGATGTTGAGCATCATTTTCCACATGGCAGGTCGGACAGACTGATGGAACCCAAACCAGACCTCCCTGCCCCCTCCCAGGGGGTGGTCATAGCCTTCAGGAGCTGAGAAGAAGGAGCGACCCACAGGGGTGTACCTGGTGAAACAGGTGACCACACATTTATGTTTTTGCTTTCCAAACATAAAATTCATGTAACAAAGATTGTAATACACAGCATTATTATTTTTTGACATTTTATGCACCAGCAATCTGTGCCAAGAAGCAAGTATAAACAAAATATCCTGAATGCTTCTGTTCCTATTGCAGTGCTTTTAAATTTAGACAAAAACATTTACTATTCTTAGCAATGCACAAACCACTTTCAGTTTTTACAACAAATCAAGAACTAAGTTAACTTACCCTTCATGATCTTCTGTTTCAAGAAAGTGGGACCTCCACCACAGCAGACTATGTACAACACCCTTGTTTATACTGGCCTGACCCTTAAATATAATTTTTCCTAATTCATAGGGAACTTTTGAATACAAGATACATTGAGAGAAGCAAAAACTATGTGGGAAACAAAGAGCTAGATTAAATGATGTTTCTCTCACAGTTAGAAAGCAGCTGCTCCTGAGCTTCCACACCTCCTGTTTTGTAATGCACAGGCATTAGTACAGAGGCTAACATCTTCAGACTGGGGAAGCTGGGGAACACTGGATTCACAAAACCAGAGGGCACTTGTTTTAGGAGTCAGCTACACACAGTGAAAGCTCTCAGAGCTATCAGTGAAACCTATCGGAAATCTGCTCAGAGCAAAGTCACTGTGCTGCCTAAAGCCAACAAACTTCAAAAGTAACTTTCACTGACCAAATCAAGCAAAATTAGCCTTCTCTAAATTTCAGGTCTCTGAGATAAAATAACAAATATGAGACTTTGTTAGGACAGGTACCTGGTCCCAGCCATGTATTTCAGACATGAGAAGCATGCACTGGTGACAGTGTATAAATGGATTAAAGAGACTCGTGCTTTTCAGAGGCACTGCCATCACTTGGCTCAAGCTGAGCAGAACCAGGACAGCAGTGCACAAGCTCACTGGAACCTCTCAGCATTTCTATGAAGGCCTATTATAAATGCCTGATGTTTCTTGATCTTTTCCAACACACACATCACCTGCTCTGCCTACAGAAATACTTGTACAGGACTGACTGTAAGCTCCCTGTTCAGCTCACCAGCTGTGCTGCAGAGGAGAAATAAACAGTTTCTCTTTTCACCTGTGAAGAAATGGGGATGAAGGTCTCCCAGTGGGGATACTTCAGGAAAAGACAGACTGCAGGAAGACAGTGAACCTACTTCATGGAGGGGAGGTGTCGTAGCACCACATCGACAGCATGAACAGGGTTAGTGCTGATAGGTTTGTCTAGTTCCAGAGGCTCAGGCAAGGTTCTTCCTGTCAAAACTTCATGCAGCAAGTGCCAGCTCACCCGAGAAACAAACTTTATTGACACTTTGAAGGGACGATCTTTTCCACCTTCTCCGGGTAGTGTCACATCCAAATCCACCTGGGCAGGGGAGAAAAGAAAGAAATAAAAAGCAGCTTTTTAATCTGGAGTCTGGTAGCCTTGAGATTCCACTCCTTCCCATAACTGGGCCAGAGACTCAAAAACTCAGATATTGAAGTCACAGCACATCAGATGAAAGTACATTATCAAATGCACAAAGTGAAGAGAACTGGGCCCTGACCAAGCAGAAGCGGATAGAATAACTTTTTGTCACCTCAAATCATAAAACAATACATTCTAGAAAAACTCTGGCTTGTTTTTTCAATTCATCACAAGATCATGTGCTACAGTCTGTAAAATGAAATGTTTTAATAGACTTTGCTGTAGAAAGCAGCTACTAAATTATACAGGAAGTTCTGAATGCAACTATTACATGAACATTTACACACATTGGAATTTGCAGGAAATATATCAGAAGGACTCAGTTTCAGTACAGATACTGTAAGATACTTCCAGCTTTTCTGAAATCAGCAATATTTAAAGTTGGGTTTTTTTCCTTTCCTATGAAGCTGCTACCAATATAACATCTTCCCAGTTATCTTACCCCAGTAGTGGCCACAGGAAGTGGATTGGCTGTATAGAGGCTTCTTTTCCCATCATAAACTGGTCTACGGTCCCCAAATATTGTCACTTTAAAATGCTGCACCATAGAGTCCACCACATCCCTGGAAAAGGGGATATTTACATTAAAAATGTTTCTGAAGAAGGATCAGACCTGAGTGGCTCCCACTCCCACGTGTTTTCCTGAAGTAGCTGCAATAAACAATACTTGAGTGAATTATAAACACCCACTGCTATTCCAAAAGGTGCTTCACATACTTTAACTAAATAAATAAACACTACAGAATGAAATCAGAATCAAGGCAAATGCTCAAATACTGGAGAACGTTGGTACTGAAATAATTTCAGAAACTCCTAGAAATGACCAAGACCTTTGTGTCATCTTTATGATGAAAAACAAGGACAGTGTTACCTTGAAAAAAACCCACAAAGTGGTTTTGTGAAAAAACAGCACAAATCCCCATCTGGAAGCTCTGCCAGTTCATTGTACTGTCTGCAGCAATGTTTTTTTGCTTCTTGATGAGAGTTTTGAATTCTGCCTACACTGGTTATAAACATGAGATGCCCTAACAAAAAAAGGCTTGGCTTTAAGTCCTTAATAACCTGAGTTTTTACAAAGTCATGCAAAAGCCCAATCCAATTTGCACACAATTACAGATTTGCCTCCCTTGCTTTATTATAAATTAATGGCAATAAAGATTAATCTGACACAAGCACTGGAATTACACTTGAAAAACCATGATGAAATTTTCAGCTTATACAAAAATGCTTCTTGATGCAAGTAGTAGATAAAACTTTTGTAACACAGTAGACTTTTGGAACACCTCCAACTGTAACAGGCCTTTGGGATCTGAATTCTTTGGGAGGTTTCGGTGTTTCAGTGGCACAGAATGGAAACACTTTCCTTTCAGCAGGTGCAAACCAGCCTTCCTGCACAGCAGTAGCTTCCAGGCACTACGAGCTGGCCAGGCAATATTAACCCAAAGTACTTCAGCAAGATGATAAATATTGACTTCCTTTTCAAGCTGAATGAGCAGCAGGACTTTCACCTCCCAGCTGGGACGTGGGGATAAGGAAATAAAGTCTCCCTTTCACAGCTTTTGATGTTACTCAACATTCCCATTGGTATAATTTACAAGACAAATGTATCTTCTCACCTGTTCACCCTCCGAGGACACTTATCTGGTTTGATATCCACCTCATAGAGGTAGACATCAATCTTTGGGATTTCAACTTGGAAGCAGTTGGCCAGCAGTTTAATGGGCTTGCCCATGGTGCCATAGCCGGGACGTCTGGGCACCATGAGCAGGGGCTGTGCCCCCACGGGTCCTGCAAAGGAAAAATCCCACAGATTAGGAGAAAAGCACAACAGACAATCCCCTGAACCAACTCCCAGGACAGCCAGGTGGGCACCAGAGTGCAGGAAAGGAAATCAGCCATCTCCAGCAGCATGCTGCCCATGAAATTCCAAACAAATGCTTGTGCATTATTAATCCTTAATCCTCCACCTACATCTAGACTGTTCGCTTACTCATGAGCTTCAGCAATCAGCATGAATAAAATCAGGAGGCTTTGTTTAGGAGATTTCCTAAAAAAAAAAAATACAAAAAAAAACCCCAAACAAACAAACAAAAAAAAAACCCCAAAAAAAAAAACACTCACAGAAACCCCAAACTCAAAATAAAAAAAAAACAACCCAAACCCAAAAACCCTTAAACAAAAACCACCCCAAAAACAATGCAGAAAGTTTTACAAGTTTTTTTCTGGACATTCTGGTAATAACCAAGTGGCTGCAGAGTACAAAAATACAGAATAGCTTTGGACCGATGCACAGGATTTGAGATAAACTCTTCATTTCAGTGCCAATATCAGCTTAGTCTGGGAAGACAGATTATTCTTGAACTTTGCTGGCTGAAAATGGATGAAGAATAAGACCATTACCTCCCCATAAAGCCAATTTGCCAGAAGAGTAAAGATTCAGATTAAGACAGGATTGTAAAACCCTTGATTACTTGTAGGCTAGAGAAGAATATCCAGAACTGTCAGAGAAACATCCAAATCTGCACTGAGATGGGTATTTTGAAAAGTAACTAAAATACCTGCCCAGATTTGCTCCATTCTCATCTATTTAATTTGCTTTGCATCATTTAGGTGAGAACCCTCCACTCAAGATTTGCATTACTCATGCCTTACGAACCAAACACGGTAGTAAACAAAGCCCATTTCCCAGAACTTCTACTGGTATTTCCACTTAAAAATACCTCTTTCCAGTTAAGAACCAACAACAAACCCAAAATGCTTGGTTGAGTTTAAGAAGTTACTCGTGGTACAAATGTCCTGATTTTCATGGCATTTGAGTGAGGTAGTGCAAAGTTCTCCCCTCTCCTCCTACTCGGTGACGCAGGCAGCGATTCCAGCCCACTCATTTTCATAGCAGAGTTAAAATGTCAAGTGCTGGGAAAAAATGTTTTTTATTTGCTTTTTGATCAATCTCCACCATTTCTGTAAAAAACCCTGTATTATCGTGAAGGAAATCACGTCCTGAGAACAGGTGAACATCAAAGCCAAGTTCCTCTGTAACATTTGTCTGGCTCTACCCAGAAAACTACTGAAAAATTCTGAGTGGGGCTGGCTTGAAGCCACAAGATAAAACAAAACAGAAAGCAAGAAGCATCATTTAAAATCTGCTCACAGACTCTGCTTATGCAAAACTTGTTCCAAGCATCTGCTCTCTTCAACTTTTCCTTCATTTTAATACTCTCACGTGAGCAAATGCCGCCCTAGAATTTACTCCAGCAGAATATAAGCATAAGCAAAAAAGTTACTACTAAACATTTGAGTGGCACAAACAAGTAACAGTTTGTTTTAATATTCTGAAGACATACACACCACAGTTTATATTTAGTTCCTATCTATAGGAAAGACAAACAAAACTGCTGAAATAAAGATAACATTAAAAAGGTTCTTTTAATCTGGTCAGCCTTGAGTGTCCCACTCACACTGGAAGAAGAACCCAGATTTTGGCAAACAGGAGTTAAGTGATCAACAAATGAATCAGAAGTGAAGGTCTATATACTGTTCAGGTGTATTTTTTTTTTAAATCAACTATTTTGCTATTATTGTGTGCATCATATGCTCCCTTGGACAAATGGACTTAAAAACATGAGTATGCCAGTATTGCCCAAATACAGAAGACCCTGCTTTGAAGAGACTCTGACTTGCCAGATTCTGTTGTGAAAGTCTTGTGCCAGTGGCCTCAAAGCTGTGACTCAAATCCCAATAAAACACAAATAACCAGCGACGCTCTGGGGATGGTTCTGCCACCAATTTATTGGTGACTCACCCAACCTCATGCCTAAGTCCTGTGTCAAACCCATGAAAATAAACACACAGACCAAAAATATTCCAAAGTACTATTATTCTACAGAGCACAGGATGCCCGAGTGGCAGATCCTTTCCTTCAAGTCCTTTAACCATTGCAAAAACAAAGTGGGTCAAGGCTCAAAAACCTTTCTGAAAGCAGCAGCACTGTGATGCCTCCTTCACAGAGAACGGAGCAGCTCCTCAGTGCTTCCAGAGAGTTCCGTGCTGCTCAGCTGCCCACAAATTTGAGAGGAGAAACTTCTTGGTGTTAAAGAAACCAATACTCTGCCATTACAGCACCAGGTATGTACATGCAATAGAATCACGGGATGGTTTGGGTTGGAAGGCACCTTAAAGATCATCTCATTCCCACCCATGCCATAGCAGGGACATCTTCCACTACCCCAGGTTGCTCCAAGCCCTGTCCAACCTGGCCTTGGACACTTCCAGGGATAGGGCAGCCACAGCTTCTCTGAGCAATTTCTGCCAGGGCCCCTCCATCCTCACAGGGAAGAATTTTTTCCCAATATCCCATCTAAAGCTGCCTTCTGGCAATGGCAAACCATCCCCCTGCCACTGAAGGCCTTGTTAATAGTCCCTCTCCATCTTTCTTGTAGGCTCCATTCAGATATATGCCTTGGATGTTCTTAAAAATCCAGGTAAAACCCTCTAAATCAAGTCTGTTCAATGTGCTGGAGCAGAGCTCAATTCATAAAACCAGTTCAGTAAAGTCCCCTGCACTAAAACTCAACTGATTTATAACAGAAAACAATGAACACACAAATAGGAACTAAAACTGGTGTCTCAGACAGATTCTTGGAAGGCTTTTGTGCAGCAAGGGAGCACGTCTCAAGATCACGGAATGGTTTGACTTGGAAGGGATCTTAAAGCTCCCCCAGCTGCACTGTGCAAGTCCCTCTAACGGTTCCAACGAGCTCGGAGTGAGAATCTTTTCTTCATGGAAGTATCGATGTTCCAACCAAGCTCAAACACAGCCAAAAGGGACGGCGATTCCTCGGCAGCCCAGCCAGCACACGGACAAGTCTGGCCTGCATCCAAACCCTGGCTGCACCTACCTAGCAACCAAAGAAGCCCTGTCAGAATAAAGCCTGAACACAAGGAGCAGGAGCTCAGAAACCTGCAAATGCTTCCAAGATACCATTGTACAAAAAACTGCAGCTTCTGGCACACGCGACGTTTTTAGAGAATGAAGAAAAACCCTGATCTCCAGCAGGATGCTAATAGGAAATGTAGATTTCCTTATAGAAAGGGCCATCCCCACCAAGCTTCCAGAAAAAAATTATCCTCTTTCCCACCGTGGCTTCAGAATTATAAAGCCACACTCCAATAACAGAGATAACTTAATTTTGTTTATACAACAGTTCTAAATCCAACTGGATGGGTGCTGGAACAGCCCAAAACACATCATCAGAGCCTGAGCAGGTAAATACAACTTACTCTGGCTCAGGAACATGAGAAAGATTTGTGGAACCGATCCCAGCCTCAGGCTGGAGCTGTACTGGAGAGAGCTACAGCTCTCCACAGAGGGGGGAAAAATAAAATACTCCCTTTCACAGGGCCCCTGGCCTCTACTCAGAGGCCCAGCCTGTGGAGCTCTAAGAAAATCTTATCACTAGCAAAATATAATCTAATTCTTGATTTAAAAAAATACATAGAGAAGATTTGATTCAAACGTCCGTTTCAATGATCGAGCTCTGTCTGCCAGAAATCATGAACTGCCTCATTTCTGTCACTCGGCCTTGCTGGGTGGCATTACATTATTTATGAGTAATGGAATCTATGTTTTCTAAACATTCCTCCTTGCAATTTAGAGTTTGGCTTCTTTCAAGGTTTCGGGTACTAAGTCATGTTCAAACTCATCAAAAGCCAACATTTTGATGCTGTGCTCTGTGACTTCCAACTGTACAAGCAAATACTGGTGTGGTAAGTCATTCTGCCCTAATGGACTTAGAGAAAATGCACTGGAGTGTTTTGGGAGAATTTAAAAGACAATCTAATGCTTCTGAACCATTAAAAAAATCTAAATACAAAAAGCTTTAAGCCCAAAAATGCAGTTTATGTGCATATAGTGAAGTTAATATCCAATTGCTCTGGGAGAAGAGAATTTTGTGCACCAGCCCACACAAACCCTGCAAGAGTTTTCCCTGGAAGGTATTTCCGCAGACCAAAATGAGGAAGGTAAAAATTAGCTCAAGAAATACTCTTTGACACCTTCACCCCTGAGGAAGCAATGCTCTGAGGATGAAACAATCTGTAAGGTTCATACTGTGAGTCAAACAACTTCCACAGCAACTCCAGAGGAAATCTGCCACTGTATCTCACAGTAGAATAACTTCTGAAGGCAACTATGAATCACCCCCTTCCCTACTGTACCACACCCACAAAAACGGGACTTTTAATGGGCCTCCCAAATCACTACTCTGAATCAGAGAGAGAAAAGCCACTTAGGATTTTCCCTGCCCAAAGTTTGTATGGAAAATAAACAGAACATTAAGGATGCCTGCAGTGCCTCATTAAAGACTGAAATTAAAAAAACCCAAGCCAACACAAGTTAACATTTTAGCACAAAAATCTGTGAGCTTTGAAAGAACAATGTAGGACATGGAAATGAAGTCAATGGCACTGACACAACTTGGTTACACCACGGAACATCCTCTGCTGGTTGAACCTCCCCGCCTTTTGGAATTTTACTGAATGTTCTCCTGGTGGAAGTGCAATGTGCCGAGAGCAACTTTTCCTTCACTTCACTTTCCCTACCAAACATTTTATTGCTGTTCCTCAGATTGGTTTCACCACAACCCAAGCAGCCACCTTCCCATCCTGCTCCTACCTTCAGTGATGTTCAAATTCCACGGACCAGGGGAGCCACAGTATCACCCAAATTCCCTAGCCTAAGCCTCTCACACAAAGAGGACATCACCTACAGCACTGCTTCACCCAAGATATCCTGGCACACACTTCCACACTTTACTCCAGGGATACTCACACACCAATCTTTGTTCCCCTCTCTGCTTATTTTATCCCATGTTTTCCCTTCATGCACAGAAAACAAAGCACATTTCAACGTCTCTCTTTCATGACAGAGCTTAAACCCTCATTTGCTCTACCAAGGATGGTTTGTGTCCTCCTGCTCCAACATCCCAAGACTTGGAACCTGAAAACTGCACTTAACACCTCCCTCATCACAGAGCAGGCATAGGAAGAACCATCCATTGTGCTGGACACTGCCTGAGCCCACAGTGAATATTCTGCAGCAGCTTTGCTAAAATCCATCAAATTGCAGCCTAACAACAGGCAAATCCACTCCAAAAGAAAAATAAACCATTTATGGGTTTCTCTTGCAAATCTGTTTATCAGAAGACAACTACAATTGCACCAGGTTATAATTAGAGCTTATTTAACACCGTGTTAGAGAGCATCATATGAACGCCACCAGATTGTTAAAATCTTGCACCTTTATATATTCTCCACCCATCACAACCTCAAGCCAGGCAACAGCTGAGGTAGGGAGTTCTTCCAGCCAAATCCATCGCTGTCCTTAAATCTCCAAGTATGTTAGAAAAGGATCTCCATATGGAGATGGGAAGGCACGTTTTGTGTTGACACCTTCAGTCTCAGTCTCGTATTTTCACCAGCTGTGGTACCTATTCAAGTGAGAGACATGGAACTCCAGGTGGCTTTGGACATTCCCTTTGCCATCGAGGTATAGCCAGGAAACTGCTGATTAAACACTGCCCAACCCTGAACCCTCCGCCACTGTTCTGCCAGATTTGGAATAACCTATCTTGAAAAACTGAATCAGATCTTCTCCAACACTCAAAATCCATTTAAACCACAAAGTTGATAAATACTGAGCACGTGCTTTCACGACAGAAGGATCAAACAGCCAAAATGTGAAGATTTTCATAGAATCACAGAATGATTTGGGTCGAAAAATACCTTAAAGCCCATCCCATTCCATGGGCAGGGACACCTTCCACTAGCCCAGGTTGCTGCAAGCTCCATCCAACCTGGCCTTGAACACTGCCCAGGGATGGGGCAGCCACAGCTTCTCCAGGCAAAAACCACCTTGGAAATATTATTGTGAAGCCGCACACCCAAAGGCACAGGAATTAGCCCCAAAACTGAGCCTGCTGACACACAGGGGCCAAACACGCGGCGTGTGCCCGGCAGGAGCGGCTCCAGCGAGCGCTGCCCGGTCCCGCCGGGCTCTGCGGCTCCGTCCCTCGGGCACCGGCACGGCGCGGGTTACGCAAGCCGGGCACACCGCTTATGAAATCCCGACAATTCCTCCTCCACCTCCGGCACGGCAAGCAGGGCACGGAGAGGCTCGGCCCGGCTCTGCCCGGTACCGGGGCCCTCCCGCCCGATCCCCCGGGGGATGGGCTCGGCCGGGCACCAGGACCCGGGCGGGGATGGCGCGGGG
Organism: Chloebia gouldiae; assembly: GCA_003676055.1. Lineage (NCBI taxonomy): Eukaryota > Metazoa > Chordata > Aves > Passeriformes > Passeridae > Chloebia > Chloebia gouldiae. The sequence continues at coordinate 811,581 of QUSF01000067.1, read as the reverse complement.
GGCCCGTTCCCCGACGCCGCCGGGCCCCGGCGGGCCCGCGCTCACCTGCGCTGCCGATTTCCATTCATGGAGCTGGGGCGCAGCCGCTCGGGGCTGCGGCGGCCGGCGCGGGGCTGCGCTATAGGCGGCGGTTTCCTCCGCCGCGCTCCCGGCTGGGCCGCTCCCGGAATTCCCGGCGCTGCTCCCGGAGCCGCTCCCGGAGCCGCTCCCGGCGGTGGCGGCCCCTCACGCGGCGGCGGAGGCGGAAGTGGCGTGGCCGCCCCGCAGCCCCGGCTCGCGCGGCCGCTCCCGCCCCGCCGCGCGCGCGCCCCGCACGCCGGAAATCCCGCCCGCGCTGCCGCGGCCCCCGCGCGCGCCCCTTCCTTTCCGGGGGAACGGGAAGCGGCGCCGGAAGCGGGCGGGGCGCGAGCCGGCGCGGTTGCCGCGGCAACGGCGGGGGATGGCGGGGGGGGGGGGGGGGAGGCGGGAAAGGCGGCGGGAACCGGAGGGGCCCTCAGGGCCGGGGCAGCACGGGGGGAGCCCCGGAGTGGGAATGGCGGGGCTGCGACACCGGCACCGGGGGCAGCCCCGCAGGCACCGGGGGGAGCCCCGCAGGCACCGGGGGGAGCCCCGGAGTGGGAATGGCGGGGCTGGGACACCGGCACCGGGGGCAGCCCCGGAGTGGGAATGGCGGGGCTGGGACACCGGCACCGGGGGGAGCCCCGCAGGCACCGGGGGGAGCCCCGCAGGCACCGGGGGGAGCCCCGGGGTGGAAATGGCGAGGCTGGACAGCGGCACCGGGGGGAGCCCCGCAGGCACCGGGAGGAGCCCCGCAGGCACCGAGGGGAGCCCCGGAATGGGAATGGCGGGGCTGGACACCGGCACCGCGAAAGCTCAACACGAGCCCGTCGGGAGTCCGAGCGGAAGCACCGGGGGTCATTCCCGGCCCCGCGGTGCGGTGCAGGTTCCGTACAACGCGTTGTGTCTGCGGCGTTCTCTCCCTGCCGTGTGCGGCGGCTTCGAGGGCTTCCAGCCCGCTCGGCACGGAACTCGGCTGATGTCTTGTTAATCCTCACTAAAGCCGCCAGGAGAAGCCCCGGGGGCGCCCCGGTGTCCGGGAGGCGGACCCGCTGGGTGCGAGCGCCGGGAGCCGCCGGCGCGGCCCGCACGCTGTCCCCGCTCCGGCGGGACCGGCGGCACACGGAGCGAGCCCGGCTGCGGGCCCTGAACGGGCTCCCCGGGGGATGGTCACGGTCCCGACCCTGCCAGAGCTCCAGGAGCGTTTGGACAACGCAGCGCAGGGTGGGATTGTTGGGGCGTCTGTGCAGGGCCGGGCATTGGGCTCGATGATTCTTGTGGATCCCTTCCAATTTAAGGATATTCCATGATTCGTGACTGGATGATTCATTGTATCAACATAAATTCAGAGCTTCTGCTTGCCCTGTTTTCATTTTTTGAAACTTTTTAGCAATGTTCAGTACCATTGTGTTAAGGATATTTTACACAAACTGGCACCAAGCACGCAGAGGGATGAAAGAGGCAAATGGCATATGGGCAAGACATTCGAATGTGACAGATGCAATAGGCTCAGTGCTGGGTCAGGCAGTGACACCTTTATCTCTATTTCCTCTGCCCTTAAAATATTTTTTTTTTGTATGAATTATATACTGGGTCTTGCCCAAGTGGATTTGAACCTGCTACTCATTGTGAAGACACAATGTCACTTTTTCTGGTACTGATAGGGGCCCTTCCCCTGGGAAACAACTGTGAAGGTACTGCAGAACTGGAATTTTGGGCCAACAGAAGTTAAGGATTCATAATCCAAATGTCAGGGTCATTATTAAGAATTACCATCCTTAAGATTCCCAGCTGAATTAGTTTCTAAAAGCATAAATTTAGTTTTCAGGTGAGTGACAAAATAAGGATTTTAAACCCATGCAAATGAAAGATAACCTACTAGAATATTTCCTTAACTGCAATGGGAAGTGGGAAATGTGATCTCCAGGATGAAGCAGATACTGTGAGAGGCATCTCTGCAAACACACATCCCTCAGGGGCAGCACATCTGGTCCCACAGCTAGGGCATTGTAATCAGCACCAGGGCCGGGGCTCAAATGCTAATCTAACACTTGAAACCACTTTTCTGACCTGTTTTCCAGGACTCTAGACCCAGCTGCACAAGGCACGATTTGTTGTTGTACCTCACATAGAAAAAGCCCCTTTAAAACTGATAAAGGTTATTTTTAAAATAGGTGATAGACCCCACAAAGCAGCCGGACCTGTGCAGATTCTGCATAGATGCCCAGCTGGGAGAGAACTTTCTGGTGCTGCAGTTAGGTAAATTAACTGACAAGTGCCTGCATGCCATTAGCACTTCCTTAAAATTCCTTGGCATTATTCAAAAACCTAGTTACAGCTCAACTGCTAAATCATTCATTGGCTTAAGGTCTGCCCCTGCACCTTTGTAAGGTAAAACAAAGCACTCCTCCAAAAAAGAACTCAGAGGATGGCAAAAAGCCTCAGTTCTGGACCCTAAAACTCAACCATAGGCTGCTGGCATTGGAGAAGACTAGGATGTTGGCAAGAATTGCAAAGCTGGGAAATGTAAAACATGATGGGAAATGCAAAAGATGAGGCAGTGCAGAAACCCAGAGGATCGAGTCTAACCTCAATCCAGAAGGAGTCTGAAATCTGTCCTTAAAGCACCTCAGAGCCAAGAGCCCCTGAAGCACTCGGTGAGGCAGGAGGAGCAGCAGATTTTGATGTACATTTCTGTTATAACCCAGGAGCCCAAAATCAGTCGCTTCTCAGCTGACATTTTAATAAAAAGTGGAATTATGCTGTATTCCCAGAAGTTCTAAGCACGTATTTATTTGCCTAAGTAAGTGTTTCTCTCATTGAACTGCGATCTGGACAGTGAGAGGTGTTGGATCCTCTGCAGTGTCTGATGCAATTCAGCTCGTCAGCGTTTCTCTCTTTGTCCCCCAGCCTTTCCCGAGGGCATGGCTGGGACGAACATGTCCCTTCCCCACGAGATGTGACTCAGGATTGTCACCCCGACATATTCACATTGCTTTTATTTAGGTCTTCTGCAAACAGTTACAGGGTAACAGACACTTGGGACTGCAAAGTCGAAGTTGCAAGCAAAAATCAGGACCAAGGCAAAAAAAAAAAAAAAAATCCACAAAGGCAATTAAATCAAATCCAATATAAATACAATGTTCTGGAGCTCTTTAATCATACTGCTTTCTTTAATAAAGAGGTGGTTAGGATCTTACAGTATTTTCTTTTGGCCTAATCCGAGGATTTTGTTACTCTTCACCAGTCTCAATTCCACACATACAAAAAAAACCTGATATTCAACCTTTAAAATATAAGCCATATTTTCTTAATAAAATAAGTTTTGTGCTGCTGCTTGTTTAGTAAGTACTGTACATCAACTATTCACGGCTATTTAACAAATGGACCATACAGAATTCAAGCTAGAGCAAAAAAAAACCCACAAGAAAAATAACAACCCAAACAGAGCGTCCTGTAAACACCCTATGTACAGTCCCACACTTGCTCGTAGAAAGGAGGTACGAAAGGGGCTGGAAATCGAACACAAAAGCACTGGAGTCCTGGAAATTTTCTTTCACAACTATTGAAGTGCAAATCACTCAGGCAAGATATGAATTTCACTTGTTTATTGCTCTCCTGCTGTCTGGCTTCCCTTTCCTGAAACAATCACATTCTTTTATTTCACACTGATTTTCCAAGAAGAAAACCTTCCGCGAGGCAACGCTTGGATGCTTGGGCTGTTTGAGACATCATGTGTGATCCCAGAACACCCCGACTGCCCTGGAAGCTGCAGGGAGAGGGCAGAGCAGCCCTCCCACCCCGTTCTGGTCAGATATGAGATAAGGGAAACAACAGCATTCTACAGGTAAATGAAAGCTACTCCTCTTCCCACAGAACTGCATGCACTCGGCAACGCTTCCAGGCGCAGGTGGAACTCATGCGCATTGGAGAAGGCAGAGACTCGGAGCTGAGCTCCATGCCCGTGTGGGGTTTGTGGCTAACTACAGATCCTGATATGTACCTGGGGTAACACCTATCCGCTACAGGCAGCAAAACGCACCTCAACATGCAGCTACTCGTTTGTGTCTCAGACAAGAGAGGGGGAGAAATGCCGATGCCGGAGCGCGGAGAGGGTACGGTGCATAGTCCGGTATAGAAAACATGCGGGTCACTCCAACCTCTCTAAACTTCTTCGAAGTGGAAACAGGGTTTAAAGGGCACAGCAGCTACTGAGTTTGGCTTTTTTGTTCATCCAAAACCATGAAAACCCAACGCAGAGGGTGAAATAAGGGCAGAACACGATCTGCAAGTCAACAGCTGAGAGTTTCAGAAGCTGTGAAGCTTTTGTGTAGTTAAAATTGCTGTTAAAAGTAGGTGCTACATCAGCAAGTCTTCATTCATAGTTTTCTATGAACAGCCACCTTACAAATGAGTGCAAATCTTAAAGGTCCATTTTACATTTCAAGTCTCAAGGTTAAAAAAAATTGTTACAGAGCAACAAGCTGTTTCTGTAAATGCCCACACTATCTCTTTTCAAATGGTTAAAAATGGCACGTGCTATGCCACAGCTACTAAAAGACATTTCAGAATTCTAGACCCAACTAAAACACTAAAATTAAAACGAGGAACCAAAATACCTTTGCCCCTCACTGCAGAGCAGCAGCCAGGTGCGTTCCGGTGTAATGCTGGTGAACAAACTGATTTGCAGAGAGAACCTTGACCTTGACCCCGATTTTATTCTTAATGAGGAGCTTTCTAACACCAGGTGAGCGGGAACAGCCCCTCTGAGATTGTTTTGCTTTCAATGAACATAAGTCAGAGTTCAGAGGATGAGATGGAGGTGCTGATTGGTGTCACTATGCAGGCACTTGTGTAGAGGAATGTAGGCTTCTCATGTTGACACTTAGTGTTGATGTGTTCCCTACGCTCTAAAAGCCTTCCTAAGAGTTCCCTACCTACTGACCACGGATAGGTCCTGGTCTCCTCCCGGTCACCTTGAGGATATACAGCAGTGGAGGTTGACACAAGGTGCAAAGGAGGATATGAACCAAACAGTGTGGTCTTGAGGAAAACAGGACTGTGCTAAACGTAGGATCTTCACCAAACGTGACATCAGTGGGCTCAGCACTTAGTTTGCATAGCATAGTGATGTTGTCACTGTTCACAAACACGTTGCCCCAAAAGAAAATGGGAAGAGTGAATTCCCGGGATTAGGACAGCTCAATGGGCCAACATGACCGGTGTGGTTTTCATGAAGGCAAGGCAAGTTTCAACGTCAGAAAGTACAAACCAAAGAGGTGTAGATGTGCTTCTGTCCGCGCGCGGGCCAGGGGCAGCGCTCGCGTGGGGCCGCAGGAAAATGATACCAGAGCTCTTCCCCTCAGAACGTGGCAGGAGCGTGCGCCTCGTTTGTCTCTTGAAGGAAGCGCTGTGAACACTTTCATACAAAAAAACCCAGATAATGTGCCCGGATGATATTGGTATTGAGCTGCCACCATGGCCCGGCCACCGTGCGTACGGTCACTGTGCAGCAAAACGGGTCTGAAAAGCAGTGACCAGGTTCCTGTGGGGAAAAAGGCTGTTTTCCTGGTACAAGCACAAATCGGGAGTTTCCCCCCTGACAACAACAGGGATTTCATCATTCTAAGGAACAATCTGGTGTGCTTTCAGAATAAAAACCCTGGGCATGAGAGCAGTGATACCATGACACAAAGAGCAGCAAAACCTAGCAGCAGAGAGGGTGAGAGCCTGGAGGTGCTGGCGGTGGGGATGTGGTAGGTGGGAAAGCAGCTGGCCCGGGCAGACATGTGCCAAATGCACACGGGCAATGGGCACTGCAGAGCACCCGGCACAGCACAGGCTGCAGTCAGCAGCACTCATTAGACAGAAATGTTGGAGAGCTGTGGCGTGAGCAGACAGCCTCAGGAAGTGTGGGGATGTAAACTCTGAGAATGTTAATGACTTGTGGATTTTGGCAACAGACTCAATATCGTATAAAAATAATGTTTAGTAAAAAAATCCCGGTGTCCATCATAAAAATTCTGGGGGGGAGGGGGAAGAAAGAAAAACATGGATAGCGCTTTCTGTCCTAATGGGATGGAGATGCCCCCATTTGTCAGAAACAGTTTTAAATAACAAGTAGTACATTGGAAACAAAAATGGGTCAGCAGCCATTAAACATGTCCTGTATGAAAGTGCACATCTTTCAATGGGTTTTAACCACCATGAGGTCGTGATCTGACACAAACTGCAACTGAGAACCATAGAAATTAACTCCTTCTGATGGAAATATGGACCACCATCAAGACAAGATTACTAGATTCCTTACAAGATTAAAAACATTGAAATTTTGCAGCATCATAGTAAGGCACTCACCCATGGAAAAGTCTGTGACTGTTGCTTTGAGCGGCAGCAGCTGACTAGCTTGTAACATGAGGAAGACAGTTTTCAGTTCTGAGCTAAGTGCTAGGGTGCCTTACATTATCCGGGGGGAATTACTCAGGGGCGGGGAACTGTTAGTGTTACAATTCTCCTATAAACTAGTTGGTTTGTTTTTTGTTTTTTTTTTTTTTCCCTCAACCCATTAAAGCATCTCATAATCTAAAATATTAGTTTTATAAATCTAGTTTTCTGTTTTAAGGCTCTAAAAATCCCCTCCCCCAACCCCCACAAAAAATACCTACCAGCGCCTGGTGGGCAACGGAGGACCAAAGCCGCCAGTTCACAGTCAGGAGTCTCTAGTATTGCATCTTAAAAATGAAAACCTGCTTCCGCCTCCCGGGAGTTTTATCCCTTCCCTTGAATGCCTTCATGTGTTTGGTCAGGTCAAAATTTTGCAAAGCCAGAAAAAAATTAAAAAAATAATCATCATCGTCATCAGTCTCTTCCAATCCTACAAAGGTGTTGGATCGTTCTGTCCCATGGTGCTGGTCTCCTGCCTCAAGTCGACACTGCCTGCCCTGCAGTGATTTCTCATTGGAAAAAAAAACAAGGTGTCCCAATGCTTCCTTTTTTGTATGGCTCCTACAAATCTGAAAGCTTTCTTGAGTGAGGTAACAAAAGTTAGGCTTTCAAGCAAAGTACATGGTACGTAAAGTGTCCTGATGAACCTGCACAGCCTTCGCCAAGGCCTGGGGGTCTCTGCCGTTGCTCTGTCCAGATATATGGCTGCCCTCGCCACTGAAAATCAAGGAAATTACTGCATAATTATTTCATATTTTCCCCCCAGGAACACTGAGAAACTTCCCTGGAGTGCTGGCAGCACAGGAAGTCACCTCACTGCAGCACACAGGGATGCTGTGCATGCTGGTGACTGTGCCTGTACTGCATATTCCAGCACCTTGAGCAGCTGAAAATATTCCGACACCCCAGGAATGCTCAACAAGCACGGGATGAGCTCAGGATAGGATTTAACTCTCTTTTATCCCCGTTCCCCCTGTGCTGGGCCTTAAGAAGATGCAGCTACATGCAGGTCTTCCCCTAGAAAGGCTCTGCTGCAGCACCCTCAGACACAGGCACTTTCAAACATCAAGGTCCCCTGCCCACGCCAGGCTCTGCCCTCCCAGGGCCACGGGCTGTGCCCCTCACCTGTCGTGCTCCTTATCCACGAGGTGGTAGCGCGCCCGGAACGCCACCAGCCGGGCGTAATAGGCTGGGGCCGGGATGGAGACGGAGCGGGTGCAGCGCACGTAGGTGTGGCACAGCTGGTACGTGAGGATCTGCAGCTCGTCCGCCGTGAACCGGTTGTCATCCCAGAGCACGTAGTAGTGGGATGGCCGGCTCGTGCCCTGGGAAGGAGGGGGTCGGTGTGAGAGATGCTGCTTGCACCCGGATGCAGCTGCCTGGAATTCCCATCAGCCCCTCCCTGATCTAAATGATCTGTCAGCCAGCCTAGGCAGGAGGGATGCCTGCGCTTCCCCGCTGTGGGAACCCTACACGGCGGCGAGGCAGGAAAGCCCTTAGCACCGAGGTGCAAAGCAGTACCAATGCTGCTGCCTAGTGCCTGTTCCCTCTGTGCCACACAGCCCACTGCATCCCCACCAACCCGGGCCAGCTCCTGCTGTCTGCGCAGAGGAGGGGAAGCTGATCAGCCTCCCTTCTGGAAGCAGCTGCAGATTACACGAGTGCAGTTCTTCCAGTCTGGTTTCTGACTAATCTTGGCTGCCTGTAGCCAGGCAGCTGCAGAGCAGGCAGGGACGGCTGGCCTGGCTCTCCCGCCCACGGCCAGACAGCAGGTCCCTGCTGATGACCAGGCACCCCAGCGAGCCCGGCACGCTCAGACACCAGCTGACCAGCTGCTGAATTGGCTGCTCTGAAGGAGGAAAATCTCTTAGGAGAGACCCTTGGCTCCAGGAGAGAAATTGAGTACGTGCCACACATGCAGCAGCAGCACAGACCCTGCACCTGCCAAAGCACCGCAGTGGCAGCTCAGATCCAACTATCCCCAAATCCAACTGCCCACGTTTCCGTGCTAAAGAGAGGCTGTGACAGAGCCAGGACAAATGTATGAGGACAATCTGCAACAGCAGCCAAAAAACCCAGCAGCACGGTACCTGAATGCCTGCATGACTGCACAGGTAGAAGTCAAACTCAAAGGGGTGGGTGATGTTGGTATCCACTGTTGTTCCTGCTGGGATGTTCCCACTTTTTCCAATCTGCAGGGAATAGAAAGAGATCCAAGCACTGCAGAGTCTGGTTATTTCCAGTTGCCAAGAGTACTGTCCTTAACACAGCTGCCCTGTCCCAGGACCATGGTGGAGCATCCCCATCTCCCTTTGAGATGTAGAGATGGTCTCCAAGTGCCCATTCATGTGGGACAGAAGGAGCTCATCCTATTCTGCTCCCTGCCCAAACAGGCCTGCTGGCATTTTTTGCAGGCATCAACACCAGGCATGACACGGAGACATAACCAACAGCATGGGAAAGAGAGCAGCAGGGTAAGGGCTGGGTAGGGGCCCATCCTACTTCAGAGATGAGGAAAACACCAGGGATCTCTGTAGAGCAGGTGCTGGAGTCTGTGCCACAAGATACTGGGGCTTTTACATCCTGATTAAAAACTGTCCTTAGTTCCCAAGATTAAATCTTCCTGCTCGTGTGGAGCAGTCTGGTTAGATTCAATCTGACCTTTAAATTCAGATGAAATCTAGGAACAGTGACAGCAATCAATGCTACTGCAGAGCACACATGAACAAGCTGTGAGCAAGCAAGGGGTTATTCAGACTGTCACATCAGCAACTCCAGCTATCACCAAAACAACAGATGTTTTCAAGCTGACAGAGGCTATTTCAAGACTCATCAGGATCATCAACACCCAGTAACTCATAATAACAGCAAACAGCTGGCTGGGCTTCTAGAAGCAGACTAATCCATGTGGCTGCAGGAGTCCACTGAGCAGCACGTTTCAGTCAGAACAAGCTCTCCCTGCCAGTGGTGAGATTTCCTCTAGGAAAGCCAGGGCTGGCTCTTCCATCAGACAGGGATGAATCAGCCGCCTCCAGCCCTGGCACCCTGCAGCACTCACCCTCTCGTTCTTGTCTGCACAGAAGAGACGGGTGTGATGCCTCTTCTGGACGACGATGTAGGTGATGCCAGGCTGGTAATCCTTTTCCAGTTTGATGCAGGCGTCTCGGATTGCCAGGAGCTCATAGTGAAGGATCTGGAGAGACAAGGGCACACAGAATGAGGGGACACACCAGCACCCAGCTGTCCCTGAGCACCCTTAAGGAACCTCATGGGAGCTGGTGGAGCCCCGCTGGCCACCGGGGATCTGAGGGTTCCTCACCTGTGGGAGCTGCCCCTCAGGAACACCATCACGGTAGAAGATGATCCTGGTGGGTTTGAAGCGTGTGGATTTGTAGAACTGGATGAGGAGCTCCCTCACCATGTAGGACAAGTCCTCAATGATCTCTTGGCGAGGCCGCTGCACGCGCACCGTGGCACAGTACCGGCTCGGGTGGGCGTCCATGCTGCCCACAACCTGCAGCGACAGACAGGCCAGGCCATGTCTTACACCAGGAAGGACAGAGGGGATGGGGGACATTCCCAGCTTCCACCTGCTTCCCACATGAACTGGCCACGGGCAGGGCACCTGAACTCACAGATCAGATGGGACAGCAAATACAGGCAATCAGTGCCCACAAGGGACAGCTCTGGTCATTGCCACATGCTGATGTCACACTCTGCCATGCCCTTTTACACATCTGTGGGAATTTCCAGTGAGACAACTTTGGTGGGTGCCACTGAATGCTGTGGCTGTGGGACTGCTGCTGCTCTGTCCTTGCTTCACTTCTCCTGCCTAGCAGTGAGAGGTAGTGGGGCTGCCCCAGACAGCCACGGGCTGCCCAAGGACGTGGTAGGTCGAGTCACTGAATGACAGCCATTGAGCAGGGAGTTCCCACGGCAGTGCAGGCAGACCTCAGACACATCAGAGCAACAGCTCAGGGGCAGCTGGGCTTGGCTGTGACACAGGGCTGGGGGCACAGCGTGAATCAAGTGCTGGCCTGTGTTGGGGAGCAGACACCCAGCTGCCTCACTCCCCACGTTCAGCAGTGACTCTGCCGTGTGCCCCACATCCCCTGAGCAGAGGGGAAGCACCACAGACTCTACATCCTCAGCAGTGTGAATCTGCTGCCCCTGCCCTCCCCAACATTTTCACTTTCACTTTCCAAGCAAAGCTCTGGGGTTGGGGCTCCCCCACTAGAGCCGATGTGTACAATAGAAACTGTTCCTTCAGTGTCAGCTACAGACCCACTACTATTGTCCAATCAGCAACACATCAAGGACATTGTCAAGTTACTTCAAAGGCTCTAGCCTTCTTCTCCCCTGCAGCTTAAAAAAAGTTCCATGAAAATTAAGAAAAAAGCCCCAGTGGTCCTGCACAAACTACAAAAGATATTTTCAGAGGGGAAGCTCTGCCGCCAGGAAACAGACTGTTCTGTCCCACCCACACCTACAGCAAACAGCCCAAAGCCTTTCCCAACCCCTTCTAATTAAGAAAAAAACGCTCCTCCAAAGACGCATTTGCATGCCAAGGAAAACCTGAGCTGTGAGTCCTGGAAAGTTAAGAACTTAATAGGAAAATGCTGACGTACTTATCCTGCATGGCAACGAGCACAGGGCAGTGTCTCCCAGCCCTATGGAGGGCACAAGCTGTACCTGGCACTTCGCTCCATGGATGCTCATTTTTAATTTGAGAAAAAGGCAAATCCTCCTCCACAAAGGGCTCAGAAGCCCAGTTGCCTCAATTTCCTCTATGTCCCAAACCCCAGCTCTGCAGCAGGGGGAAGGTCCCTGAAGGGCTGCAGCTGGACAGGGATGCCCCAGAATGACTCTGCGCAGCACCAAGGCCCGGCACTCTCAGGGCCACACTCGGGGCCAGCACACCACGAGCCCCATCTGGTGGCAGCTGCCAGTCTCCCCACAGCTCCCAAAAACTGCAGCTTTCCTGCGTGGAGAGGCAGGAAGGGATTGGGATGAAATCTCCCAAGACTGGGATAAAAGTACCTGACAGGGTACACGCCCACCCTGAGAAATGTCATCATGGGGACAGCAGAAACACATGGACACGTGAATCCCATTCCAGCTCCTGCATCCTGCAGGGTTTTTGGGCACCAAGCTGTGAACTTACAGCTGTTATGGAGGGTTTCTTCCCATCTCCTGCTGGCGGGTGAGTGACATCAGCTCCGAGGAAGATCACTGGCTGCTGAAAGACGGCAGAGCTGGTGGGAGAGAAAGAAGAGAAAACAAGCAGTCAGCCTTTGGGCCAATCTCAGGGTGATGTACAACCAAATGGAGGTGAGCAGATGATATTAAGGATATCCTGTGACCTCCACCTCTGGCCTGGACACATCAACACCTCGTTATCAACATGGTGAAACAAGTTACAACCCCCCATTTCAAAGAGCTACATAAAGCCAGGCAGGCAGCACCATGAGGGACTTGGGGTACAACCCCAAAACTATGAGAGGCAGAGGCCATACAAACCGCTGGTGAGGCACAAGGATGTTGTTGATCCCGCCAAGCTTGACGTTGATCTTGAGGCAGAGGTTGGAAAGGGTCTGTGGGGAGGTTTTCACCACATTCTTGACCTGGACACACTGTGTGGCCATTCCCAGGAGAGTGTCCCCAACACGTTTCACTTCGGCTGTGGGCAGAGGAAGCAGGTGAGCACAAGGCAATCAGCCCTGCACCACTTCCAGCAGCACCCTCAGGAATGGGGAGAGACAGCCCTGCAGGAGCCAGCCCTGCTGAGCCAGCCCAAAGCCCTTCTCTCTGCGCTCGCCCCAGACGCACCGTACACCGGCGTCTTCCCTGGCAGGATGACAATGATGAGCTGAAGCCCTGAATAGGTGTTCTTGAGGTGTCGGAACATGGGCTCCACGCTGTCTGCACCCTGGGCGTACTTGCAGAAGCAGGGCTGGCCCTGGATCGGCATGCCGGCGTCCTTGGAGATCTTGCGCAGCTGGTCTGTGAAGTTCCTGTGCCGGGAGGAGAAGCCCTGAGCCCTCCTGCACGCCAGCTGTGCCACCAAGCACGGAGCCCCACGGCTGAGTGCTGCAGCACAGCACAGAGACAGGGCCATCACATCACCCACTGGGGGCTCTACGGCACCCGGCACATGCATGGCACAGGGAACACAAGAGCAACACATGTCAGGGCTGAACTGTCCCCTCTCAGTGCCTTCTTACCCACGTACTGGCACTTCCTAATGCAAAGGAGCTGAGCCCTTCTCCCTTAGGAAGCTGAAGCAGCGGGAACAAACTTGCTGCCTGCAACAGCTGATTTCCAGGTGACTGCAAAACTGATGCCAGCCTGCACTTACCACAGCTCAGCCATACTCTGGATTTTTGGAATGCCAAGGATTGATCTGATGCGGCGAGAGCCAGAGGGAACACAAGGCTCACAGCTCTGCTGCAAAGGGATCATGGGAGGAGTGCACTGTCACTCCCACCTGCACCCAGGTACTGCAGACATGGACACTCCAAGTTCTTCCAAACCCCAAACACTGACCATGCCAAACACCCAGAAGAGACATACAAAGCGCTCACCTCAACGCATCCACTCTCAGTCAAGAGAAACCTAAGGCCCCAGAAGAATCCAAAACCAAAGTGACCATTTCCCTAAATCAAATAAACTGCTCCTGCTCTGTGCCACTTTGCTAGATAAACATATTCTCTAAACTACCAAAGCTTTTCAGAAAGCCCAAAACTTCTCTGTAATAACTTATGGGAAGTTAGTATGCTTCCTACATGAATTACGTAATTTCAGGTTGGGGAAACTTTCAATCCTCAAAACCCCCTCTCTTTGGGAAGATTCAGACTAGAAGAGTTCAATACACCTTTAAAGCTAGCAGTTTCATCTCCCAGTACTGCAGTTCCCTGATGCAAAGAGTAGATCGAGGAGAGCCTGACTGACAACTCACAGGTACTCACTCCAACCTGGCAGCTTTGTGAGCATTTGCACCTGGGACAAACAGTTAAGATCTCTGGATAAACCAAAAGCAACAGCAACTGGACACCCCACATCAGATTGGTACCACAAGCAGTGGAGCTCCCTGCAGCTCCAGCAGTGGTGATGCTGGACACGCAGTCCCCAGCTGCGAGCAGCAGTGTGGCTCTGGAGCCACAGCCCCTCTGGCTTCCCCCACCCGCATGGGCTGCCCCTTTCCTTACTTCAGCACCTCCTCTCGACACTGCTTCTGCGGGGCAAAGCAGGCAATGGCCCAGACTTTGATCTCAATGCCGTTGTAGAACTGCTTCCCTCGCATGTCCCACACGCCCTGGTTGGGAGTTGCAATGGCCCGGTTCTGCAAGGCAAACAGAGGGTCAGAGCGTGGCCGCAGCCTGCCCAGCCCCGCAGCCCCAGAGCCCTGCACAGGCTGGGGCTGTGCTGCCTGTCCCAGTGCTGGGGCTGGAGCTGACTCCCTGGCAATGGGCAATGCACAGCCTCAGCACCTCAGCAGTGACAGAAAATTCACCCGAGCTGCCCTATGCTGAGCACCCCTCTCCTCTTCATCTCATCACCAATGACTCTTGGATTACAACTTTCAGAACCAGTTATATTGCAAAAAACTCAAAGCCAAGTCACTTTGATAAAACATTCCAGCTCTAACATGAAGGTAACATAACTTTTGCTCAAAAACAGTATTTCCAGGAGTTGAGAGCATCTCCCTGTCCCAGGCAGCCCCACTTACCCGGCCTCCATACTGTAGGATGGGAGCCGGCAGGACCCGCCCCGTCACCTCCGTCATATCATCCTTCACCTTGATCCCAAACTCCTGAATGTATGGATCCAGGTTGTAGCTGGCATTCTTCATCTGCAGAGGGAAGGAAGGGCCATGGGATTGAGTAAGACCAACTGCTGCATCCCAGGCAGGTGCAGCTGGCCAGGAAATATGGTTATCTGAAGCCCTGTTCTCCACAGAGCTGCAGGTGGAGCACCTCTGACAGAGGAGGTCAAGCAGATCAACACTGAGGCCCAAACCCTCTCCTGCAAACTGACCCACAGAGACTTGATTTTGAAACACACTAACCAATGCAACTAACAGCACAGCCTGCTTCTGAGATTCAAGACTTCAACAGGATGGTTCAGACTGGCAAGGAACTCATCAAGAGTTCCAGAAAGGACACCAAATGTCCCTGGCTTCAAAAGCCCAGATGTATGCCTTTGGGGAACAACAGCCCTGTTAACCAGTGACCAGGCACAGAGTTCCTGTACTGCAGCCCCACCACACAGCGCCCCACATACACCACAGCCAGAGGTGTGTCTCTAATCTGTCTTCCATTTTTAGTTCCAGCTCCCTTTGGATCAGGTTCCATCAGTGCAAGGGCCTGAATTTGCTGCAAGGAAATTTGCATGGTCTCTTTGAGCCAGGCTCACCTGTGCCACTGTCCATTACATACACACAGACACCTCTGCGCAGGGATTCAGTGGGAAAAAGGGGATAAAACCACACCATTAACCTCCCCAACACCTTCTCAGCAGGTCACAGCTCTCCAGCGCAGAGCAGCTGAGGAGCAGGACCATGGCAAAGTCCACCATGGACATGACGCCATAGCCTGCCACTGGTGCCAAGCCCCAACCCTGCCTCCAGGGACTTGTGTCACATACCAGGCGACTGATTTCCTCCTGCCTGTCTGGAGCAGACCTGGCTGTTGCTTTTATCATGGTTGAGGTTTGATTGTCTGTGAGCTTCTTGATGCACCGCTGGCCTGCCACGATGTTACACACCTGCACAGGGAGGGGACAGATAGCAGCCACGTGTTGGGGACAGGTAAGACACGAGAGGACCACAGCTGAGCACAGCCCCAAGCCACAGGTGCCAGCACTCACCTCCAAGGGAAGGTACGTGTGTTTCTGTTCCTGGCCAACCTGGAGACAGGGCAGGTGAGGGTATTTCAGCTGCAGGTTGTATTTCTGCTTGAAGTACTGAGCTACTGTGCACTCCACTGTTTGACCACTCTCCAGCTGCAGCGGGAACCTGGCAGAGGCAGGACACAAGGGGTGCACCCAACTCAGAACAGACACTTCCAGACCTCAGGCACTATGTACTGTGGCTGGGAAAAGGGAGCTGCCAGGCTCCCAACCCTGACCTGCCATACAACACAATAAAAAGCACAACAGTGGTATTTTCAGAAATGGAGTCAGGAATACTGTTACCCCAGTGTGGGGCTGAGGTCCCTAAATAAAGCTCTCCCTCACTAATCCAGTTAATCAGGACAGATGTTTATTGCAGGACCTGTCACACATGCCATAGTTGGGCACAAAAGTACAACACTGGCACTCAGGAGGGCTTCTGTGCCTCGTGTCCTCTCTGGGAGCTGAACTGAACTCCAGGGAAAGGCTAACTGGCCTCTCCAGGTACAGGGCAGCAGTTGCAGGGTGGGCAGAGGGAGGCAGGAGGAGAACATTTCCCTTCAGGAACAGGGAAAAAAAAATCAAACTTCCTGGCTGCAGGGCTGAGAGATGCCACAACATCAACAGCTGGAGCACAACATCCACCCTCAGCCAGCACCAGCTGCTCCCAGCCCCATAAAGAGCTCCATGAAAATGCAAAATTGACCTGATATTCTGTAGAGGACCAAAATTACAGGAGAGCAGGCTGACTAGATCAGTGAGGTGCCACATTCCTCCTGCACTTGCCAAGCCCCAAGGCTGTGACCCATGGATGCTGCTGCGCAGGAGACACTGAGCGGTGCCCAGGCCCAGCCTGCTTCCAGGCACACACAAAAAATTCCAAGGCAGACACTTGTGCTAGCCCCTGACAAAGTCTCTGCTCTGGCAGAGGGTATTTTAAGAATGAAGAAAACCAAACCCGGAGGTAAAAAGTAGGACAATTCCTGGCATGTCAGCTCCCGCCCACCGCCGCGCTCCGCCTGCCAGACACAGCATCCTCTGAGCTCCCATCTCCCTCATCCCACTCCACACATGGCACAGGGCTGCAGAGCCCCAGACACGTCTCCTTTTGCCATCAAAGACTGGAGCTTCCTGTTAGCTCTCCCTAACGACACCAGCAGCTGTTAACATGGAGAACAGCGTGGATTTTTCCAAGGGCATCTGCCCACCCGCCTTACGTCTGGTGGCTGGCTGGCCGTCGGGTAACGTTACACACACGGTATTTCCTCTTCATCTGCCCACAGTGGGTCACCTCCACCTTCAGACCTGATGTGAGACAGGGAGAGAAAGCACAGCCATGGTGAAGATGGGAGCAATTTCCCTTTGTCCAACTTCTCCAGGACACTGTCAACAGCTTCCTTAACTAATTTCCTGCTTGCACATACCCCAACAATAGCATGAGGGAGGCAGTGGTGCCCCAGAAGACATTTAAAATGTGCAACCTCTGTACCCCCACCTCGCTGCAGGGGCTGGGTGGGACACAAATCACAGCCAGTGTTGGGGGACAAGTTCCAGAGGTCCCTGGGGGCTCTACCTTTGATCTCCTTGGTGAAACGCACTCTCTGTGAGTCCGTCAGGGGCTTGGGCTGCTCGTCGATGTTCCGGATGTCCAGCACCTCACACATGAACTCAATGACAGGCTGGGCTTTGTAGAAGGCAGTGGCTGACACTGTGGGACAGACATCAGAATGTGTCTCTGCTCTCAGTCAGCCTTCTCAAATACACCCAGCCCTCCCACTGCAGTTCCCCAGCATGAGAAATAACATCACCATCAATGTTGAGCATCATCTTCCACATGGCAGGCCGGACTGACTGGTGGAAGCCGAACCAGACCTCCCTGCCCCCTCCCAGGGGGTGGTAGTAGCCTTCAGGGGGGGAGAAGAAGGAGCGGCCAACAGGAGTGTACCTGTGAACCGGGCACACCATGTCAATGGCACACACTGGGCACACGGCAGCACCCCCAGACCCAGCTGCATCACCCCCTCTATTTCTTTTACAGGAGTGCCCAAGGACATGGCTGGCACAGCTGCCTCCTCCAAGGACTGTCAAGGCCAGTCCCAGCCACAGCAGCCTGCCAAGGGCAGCAGTCCCCTCCCCTCCCTGGCACAGCCCCGTTGTCCTTAAGCACAGGTACCTCATGGAAGCCAGGTGCCTCATGGCAACATCCAGAGCCTGGACGGACTCCAGTGGGACAGGGATCTGCCCGCTGACCAGGGCCTCGTGCAGCATGCGCCAGCTCACGATGGCCATCCATTTGATAGAGACTTTAAAGATCCTGTCCTTGCCTTCCCCCGGGATTGTCACCTCAAAGTCAACCTGGGTGTAGGAGGGAAGGGACAGTGACCATGGCATCCCTGCAGGAATGAGGCAGGGTCGTTTTCTGCTGGTCTTTCCCAGGCAGGAGGGAGGTCACAGTGCCCACATGGAGCTTGCTGCCCCCTCTTACCCGCTCGTTCCCAATGGGTAAGGCTGTGACAGTGTAGATGTTCTTCTTCCCATCATAGACTGGTTTTCGGTCACCAAAGATCTGTGGTTTGAAGTGCTGCACCATGTACTCCACGACTTCCCTATACAGGCAAGATAGAGGAGCAGGAGGAGAGAAGGGAGAGGTTTGTTTTGTCACTTTCTTTACACCCAGATACCTTCTGCAACCTGTCCAGTTGACCCGAGCCTCCCTCCCTGGGGCAACTGAGAGCAGAGTCCTCAGGAAAGCCCCTGTACAAGCAGCCACGTGCCTTGTCCCACAGCTCAGTACGTTGGCTTTGGCAGAAGGAGTGCACATGGCACTGGGGGGAAGGAGTGTACATGGCACAGGAGAACACACAGTGGCTGGAGCTACCACAGTGTGACTCACTGCCTAAAGCATGTCCAGTATCTGCTTGCTGGCCCCTGGGACACAGAGCTCCCCAGGCTGCAAGGGCAGGAGGGGACAGGCAGTGAAGAGCACATCAAAAAGGAAAACAAAGAAAAGTACATGATGGCCCAAGCTCTGGGCTTGCTATTTTTAAATCAGGGATTGCTGCCAAAATAGCACAGCTGCTTCAGAGCAGCAGGGACTGTGCTGAGGCACTAGACCCCTGAGGCTCCCAGGCCAGGAAGCAGCACTGCTGCACAAACATGGCTGGGGGGTCCAGCCACCTGTGGGCATCATGCAGTGCCATGACCCTGGCCACTGCTGTGACCCCTGCCATAGCCACCCTAATGGCTTCTACTGCAAAGACAGAGACAGGCACTTACAGAGTCTCCAGTAGGAAACTGGAAGCAAGGAACAAGTGCCAAACCTCTAATACTTGCCTTACCTGTTGACTCTGCGTGGACATTTATCGGGTTTGATATCCACTTCATAATGATACACATCGATCTTGGGAATGTCCACTTCAAAGTAGTTGGCCAGGAGCTTGATGGGCTTCCCGACAGTTCCTATCCCGGGCCGACGTGGCGCTTGAAACACCTGCTGCAAGGGGGGCAGGTATGCGCCTGCAGCTGTGGAAGAGTGCACAGGTCAGGAGGGCTGCCAGGGACCCCAAACTCAGACAGACAGACAGACAGACAGATCTCACAGAGTCACAGCACTCTCCATCACCACATCCTGAACTGGAAGGTGTCCCACTACCCCTCCTCTTGGCAGGAGGTGGCAGTGGCACAATTCAGAGCAGCACAGCAGGAAGCAGCTTCCCTGGGCACCATCTGGGGAGCACTGGTGCCAGCTGAGCTGTTGAAGGGCAGTGCCAGGGCACAGGGGCTCCAGCAACTCCCTTGGCACAGGCTCCAGCACTGCCACCTGTTATGGGAGAGCAGCACCAGCTCCATCATCACAGTGCCCCTTTCCAAGGGGACGCAATTCCCTGGATATTCTATCAACAGGGACATACAGACACATGTGTTTCCCCTCCATTCCCCAGCAAATTCCAACTCACTGCTGGAGGGAGGATGCCACAAGAAACAGGAAACGCATTATTCCATCTGAACTACACGACTGTTGAACTGCTGGGTTTTGCACAAAAAAAGAACCACCAAAACAAATTCAAACCAATCCCAAATCCCCACTTGAAGCAGTGTGGGGACAGGTAAAGAGGGAAATACCAGTTTTTCCACAATTCCCATTACACAGACTCACTTATGAAGTTCGGGAGATGCAGGATGGCACCAGCACATGGCTACAGGACTGAGCTGCATTTCTAAATCAACAGCACCCTCGGACCCGAATGCATCTGAAAATATTGCCAAGGAATTATTCCACACCACTGCTCTCTGAGGTGAGCTCTGCTCTTCCAGCCCCATTCCCACTTCGCCCATCTCCACTCCTCCCATTTTGCACCTTTTATTTGTTCCTCAAACACCACGAGGTCCGAGCCAGCTGGGCCAGTGCAGGGATCAAGTGTGGGGGTATTCGGAGCTCTCCATCTGCGCAGCCAACTGTCCACGTCGGCCCACAGACAGCAACCCAGCTCCAATTCAAGCTCCCAAACACATGGTGCTTTTAGCACCCCTTTCTCCCATCCACTTTCTTTTTAAATCCAAATTTCCATTCCAGGCTAAAAATACCAGAAGCAGAAAAACAGTAGAGCAGCAAACTAAGCTTCAAATTTGCCTTTTACTTTTGCACCCAAACTTAACAAGACTTTTCCTGCCCATGGAAGGACACCAGTGCTGCAGGACTGGGGATGGGAAAACTCTTGTGAGCATCCAGGGGCTGAACTGCAGAAGTTAACTCTCCAAAACCAACCTCTGTTCCTGCTTCTGCCCTGCAACAGGAGCTCAAAAGCCCCAAAATCTGCTGGGAGCCCCAAGCCTGGGCTCACCTGGCCCCAGCACCTCCTCAGACAAGGCAGCACAGAATTTGGAGCAAGGTGGGGATCCCTGAGTGCACTGCGGCACTCAGACCCTGCAGGCACCCACAGCTGCTCCAGGACCGGGTGACTGCCAGCCGCCCCCGAAAAACATCTGCGCTGCACTTCGGAAGAAGCTTGTTTGAAGGAACTGATTTTCAGATGAGCTGCTCCCGATCTAAGTCATGTCTCCACATGATTAACATTTCTTGGCAGTGGCCGGCTCCCTGGCTGTGAGCTGATGCATTTTTAAATCATGGCTCATAAGCAAAGAGGTATTTGCCAGTGCTGCTGGAGCCTTCCAGTCCCCAAGTTTGAGTGAGGAACCATACTGCCCACCTGTAAGATCTGTCAGGGGACAGCAGCTCTCTGCTGCCTTCCCTGCAGCCACGAGAAGTCCAGCTCCTCCTCTGGATCATCTCACTCCCCAGACAGTCCTGGCAGCCGTGTGTGAGCAGGACCACACACAACTCCATGTGCCATGGTAACCCCACAGATGCAGAGAACACAGGGCAGTGGCCACAGTTTGTCAGCTGCTCAGTGGCACTTAGGTGCCCAAGAAGAGCTGAAGCCAGTTAGGGGCTGGCAGGAGTTCTAGAGGTGTGACCAATTGTCCCACAGCAATCCCACACTTGGCACTGCTTTGGTCACTCCAAAACTAAGGCTTATCCATGCAAACCCTTCTACCAGAGCATCCCCTGATGCTTCATGAACATAATACCCCACAATTAGGCTCATGAATCATAGCTGAAGGAAGGAGCCACCCTCCAGCAACACAAAAGTTGGCTCAGAATTTTGATTGGACACAGAAGATACAGCAAACGCAGGGTACAATAAATCGGCAGAGTGGCCAGAGAGCAGCACCTGATGGCACAGGAGGTGCTCTGCAAAGACCAGGGCAGGACCATGGCCAGCATCGAGGTAAGTTCACCCCTGGTCTGACTCACAGAGTTTTATTTTGGTGACCACAACACAGTCCCTGAATGTGACAAGCCAAAGCAGCTGCCCAGGCAGCACCTCCAGCATGTGAGCCAGGCTCTCATCCAGCCTTGGCTGCTTCAGCCCAGGTGGGAGAGACCCCAAAACCCCCTGCTCAACATGCAGGCTTGGCTTGGCTTCTTTTACATGCTACATTCCTGCCCTGAAGCACGCTCGGAGGATGCTGTCAGGGGATCCGGGACATCTTGACTGTCATCCCCAGGCACCTCATGCCTGAAGCTGGCTCAGGCAGCAGAAAAGGAGCCAACAAGAAGAAACCTCGTTAAAAAGCTACCCAGAGTGCATGGAAACAGGGGGGGCTCCAGCACATAGTGCAGCTCCTGCATAGGGGGGTTGGCTCCTGCATACCTCGACTCTCCATGGCGAAGCTGCACAGGCTCCCACTTTGTCATGTAAATGCGGGCGCCGGGGCCGGGGGCTGCAGGGCGAGTGTTGTTCCTGCAGCACAATGCGGCCAGTGAGCGGGATGAAATCCGCTGCCATTAGAAATTCCGCGGCCCGGGAGGAATCACAGACTTTCGCACACAAAGCCGTGTCCTGGGGATGCGCCGGCGGCGGAGCATCGACGCCCTTCCGCCGGGTACCGCGGGCAGAGACGGCAGCGAGGGCAGAGCCACCGAAGTGAGAGCAAGTTTGAGGTAATTAGCGCTGGAATACGCTTTGTTTCTGTTATTTACTGTAACAGCTGGGGAACACGACCCGCTGCCCAACAGCTGCCTGCGTCGGGCGAAGCCGCCGGTGGGACGGCATGAAATTACCATGTCATTGAAATCCTCTCCAGCGCTGCATTCAGCCGAGGGGCCGCGGGAACGGGGCCCAGACAAAAGGGAGTTTTATTGCGGCGGCGGTGGCGGCGGGTCCGTGCCGGCCCCCTCTCCGCACACTCACTCGCCAAAATACAGCCGGGAATCAGAGAGGTGCAGACGGGGCCGCGGCACAACAAATGCCACCGGACACGCAGCGAGGTCCATCCTCACCCTGAGACATCCCCATCCTAAACCACCCCAGAATCCCCTCGGGAAATGAAATCCCTGTCGGGGAGCAAAGCAAGGGGCAGCACCAGTGGGAAAGGCAGCTGCTGGGGAGGATGAGCAATTGGCATTCCAGATCTCCAGGCTGGACACCTTAAAAACCACTGGCTCTAAGCAGCGACCAACATCATTCCACACAGCCCAGACTTCAAAAAGCCCCATCTCAGCTCTGCCAACGCAGAGATCACTGCCTGTTCCTTCTGGAGTGACCTGAGCACTGCCACGGTCACACAGCTGTGAGTGCTTTTAGGCTTGACACCAAACTGAGTTTCAGCAGGTGATGCACACATGGGACAGTGGCTCCATCTGCAGCCATCAGAGCCCAGCATTAAACCTGTCTACGCACCAGAGCCTGGCTGCTGAGGGCAAGACTGAGCCACCCAAGCTCTGGTCCTGCCCTGCACTGGTGTGGCTGCACCCAGAAAATGAGCCAAAATGGGTTTCAAACTGTTTTACTACAGGACTGACATCTGAAAGCTGCTGAGTTCTTCATATCCTCACACTAAACATTTCTAAGGACACTGCTGTGCTTCCCACCTGGAAATCACGGGTGACACCCTGAAGTGCAAGCTATAAACCTGCCTGGTTGAATGGGTGCTCCTGCACCCTGGGACATGCAGTCCCACGAGTTGAGCTGAGCAAGAGTGTGAAGCTGCAGGTGCTGCAACAGAGCCCAAGGAACAGCAGCAAGAGGGGTGCTAACTCCATCACACCGGCATGCAGGGGCTGTACTCCAGCTGCTCTGGCTCTGGAGAGCAGCTTGGTGAGGCCAGTGGTGTGGTGATGCCGCCAGTGTGGACACGGCTCAATTATGAGCTGACCTGTGAGGGTTCTGCCAAGCTGGCCTCAGCTGTCCAGCAGCTCTGTTGGGGTTTGAGAAACAAACACAAGAGCCAGCTCCCCTGCTGAGCACACCCGATGGCACATCCAGGCTGCGTGACTCTGCTCAGTGACCCTGGGGTCCCAGCTAATGGTGCCTGGGCTGGGTGGAGGCTGACATCTCCTGCCCAGCCCCGCGAGGTCTCCCGCTGCTCCTGCACTGCCCAGGCAGCAGCCAGGGATGCGCAGAGCCGAGAGTCGCAGACAAAGGCGGTCCCCAGTGCCGGAGGGACAGGACAAAAGCGACGCCGGCTCCTCTCCATGTCCCACTGCGACCCCGCAGTGCCACCGGCTCCGGGAGCGGAGGTTGAATCCGCCCGTGGTTCTGCGTGGATCACCCGGCCCAAGGAGCTGCTTCTCTGCCTGATTTGGCTTCGTCCTCGCGTCTGCCATCTTAATAACTTGCCTGTGTTTTGTTCTTCCCAGGGTTTAGGGAGAGGCTGCAAAGAGTGTTTAGAGATAAACCATCCATGCTGTGTCTCCGGGCAAGGTGCTTCTCCTGGCTTTGTTTCTCGGCCTAATCCTGTCCCAGAACCAGGCATACGCAATTTCATGTTTCCTGAAGATAAAGAGCCCCAACAGACGGAGCAGCTTTGGGGTTTTTGCAAGGTTCAGCACAGGAAGACAACGGTTGAGATTAACAGCCTTTAGGAAGTTCGCAAGGGATAAACTAAAAGTTGTGGGAAAATAGTTTTTAAAACCACTGCATGCATGTGTCTCCCTGAGTGCTGCCTGTGGGTCAGATGTCCTAGGTTTTCCCTCTGCTTTTCCACACATCTCCATGTTGGGCACATCCAGGCACATGCCAGTTTCTGCTTTATTGCCACAGCATCATCAGAGCTCGCGTGTGAGGCTCAGCCCATACTCAGAGTCTGGCACAAGCAAAGGGGTGCCACAGCAGGACAGGATTCACAGCAGCTCTGATGACATGGGGTTCATGAGTCCACTGCCCAAGGGGTGAAGAGAGGCATCCCCCAGCCAAATCTGGGGACAGAAGGGGAAATTCCCAACGCTACAGCAGCAGAGCCCTGCTCCCAGTGCAGCCCTCACAGGTCCAGGGACTGAAATCTGTCTACCGAGTGTATCCCCATCCCAACACAAGAAATTCTTTTAAAGCACCTTAAGAGCATTATTTCAGGCTGGGATAGGAGGGTGCCCAGCAGCATTATCTTTGTGGCCCTGAGGCAGCAGCACTGCTATCGCCCCAGGGTGCTGGCAAAGCCGCCAAATCACTGCTTCCAGAGGCCATAAATCAGCCCAAACACAAAGCACCCAGTAGCCAGAAGGTAACGCAGACACAGGGAGATTTCTGTGCCACACTAAAAGTAAATATCACAAGAAAGGACTGAAGTTTACAAACACTCAGCAGGTTTATGTCAAAATCTCATCAGGCTGATGTGTTGTGGAGGGTGGCAAACCCACCAGCACAAGAGAGGTGGCAGGGCAGTGACTGCCGATCCCCTTTTCTTGTCCCTTGGAAGTGCAGCAGCTGCCCATCCCCATCGCCCCGTGCCTCAGCAGGGCAGTGACCTGCATCTCCATCACCCCATCCCTCTGTCTGCCTTATTTTAGGCACCAAAATCCTTCTGCAACTCAGCAGCACAAGTTGGCGATGCTCAGGCCAGGCACAGGAGCGAGCACCAACCGATGCTACGGCCTAGGGAACAGATCTCCAAACCCCCGCGGAGCTGCCCGGCACGAAGGGCACTGCCAGCTGCTCCCGTCCCCGGGCGGGGGGCGGAGGTTGCGGCAGGGGACGCGGGGGTACAGGGGGGCTCTGGAGCTCGGCCCCGCGGGGCCGTGCTCAGCCCGGGCTCCGCGCATGCCCTGGCACGGGCAGGGGAGACGCTTCGTGCTGTCACGGCACACGGCGTCGCCGGCCTCGCGCCAGCTGCAGCCTGCGCCCCGCTCCCCGAACTCGGGGAACGGGGAGCTGGGGGATGGATGGGGAGCTGGGGGATTAAATGGCAGCTTGGGAGGGGGGAAATGGCAGGGAGGGGAGTGGAATGGCAGCCATGGGGGGATGGATAGGGGTGGGAGGTAGGGGGAATGGAATGGGAGCTGGGAGAAAGGTTGGAAAGCTGGGGGGATGCTGCTGCTGCTTTGTGCAGAGCAGGCCCCTTGAGCAGGGCTCGCTCCGCGCCGTGGGGACCTGCGGCTGGACGTGACCCCGGCCCTGTGCCCCCTCCTGCGAGGCTTCGGCGGGTGCCTCCATCGCCCCTTCCCCAGCGCCCCCACCGCTGCTGCTCTCGGGGCACCCGGGGGACGCGCCCGCCCGGCGGCCCCGCAGCCCCCCCGCACCCGCTGCTCAGACATCCTCCGATCCCCGGCATCGCCCCCGCACATCCCGCGCCGCCGCCACATCCATCGCCACCCGCCGCGTCCCCTCCGCACAGCCCCGCACCGCGCTCCCCCGCCCCGGTGTGCACAGGTCCCCTAGCCCCCCGCCACACACCCGCCCCCCGTTCCACCGGCCTCATCCCTTTCGCCGCCCGTCGCCCTCTTGGCGCTCCCCGGCGCGCAGCGCTCCCACCTCCCCATCCCCGCCGGCGGTACCTGCTCCCGAGGGTCCCGCTTCCATCCCATCCACGCGGGCGCCGCTCCGAGCCGGGGCCGGGGCAGGGCCGAGCCGGGGGCCGGGGCCGGGCAGGGCCGGGGCCGGTGCCGCAGCCGCCTCACGCCCCTCACGCCGCGCGCACGCGCCGCCGCCGCCCGGCCCCGCGCGCAACAAAGGCGGCGCCCGCCGGCCCCGCCGCCATCTTGGGGCCCGCGGGGGCCGGGGGGAGCCGGGGGAGCCGCGGAGCTCCGCTCGGGGCGGCGAGGGGTGCCCGGCCGCGGCCTCGCTGCAGCCGGGGAGAGGCGGAGCGCCGTCCGCGCGCCGCTGCGCGGGCCTCCCGCTGCGCGGTTGCCACAGATATTTATTTCGTGGGTTTTTTTTTTTTGTTGGTTTTTTTTTTTTTTTTTTGTAGGGTTCCCTTGGGACTATCAGGGCAGCAGGAGTTTGAGGTGGGGGCAGCTTGGGTCTGGGACACATCCTTCGCCGTTCGGAGTTTGTGGCCCCCTCAGGGCCACGGGCCCCTGAGCACAAACAGCGGCAGGGCAGGAATTCCCTTTGGCCCTGCTCCATCTAAATCCACAGAACCGGGCACAGCGTCCCCCCTTTCCATCCTGTTTCCCACCACGTCCCATACCCGACCTTCCCAGGAAGCGCAAATCCCGACCTTGTGCCTTGACTTCCTCAGTAACATCATAAACCACAGGAGCATCATTCCCACAATGAGCCCAGGTGTGTGTTCCTGGCTGGGCCATTCCAGGAATCGGTGGAAAAGCCACAGGAATTCAGGCTTTCAAAGCATTCCCATCTCGTGTTCTCCCAAAGCACGAGGAACAGCTCCTGCTGTCCTGAGGGAGTGGCTGGAGCAGGACCCAGCAGGGATTTTGGAATTGGAGCTGCACAGACAGCAAGGCTGTGGCACAGAATCCCACACATCACTCAACCCTGAGTTCCTGAGGTTTGGTCCAAGAGGTCTTTACATCATGTTTGGAAGACACTAGGATGAGCAAACCTTGAGGCTTGAGCTCCTCAGGTTTCCGTGAGGCTGAGCAACCACAGCGGCAAAGCCCCAGGATGTGCCCTGCAAACGGAACTGACACCCAGTGCAGGGCTGCAGGAGGTGCTGGGCATTTCAGACAATCCTGTCCTGGTTTCAGTCACAGCTCCCACACTCTGGCCTTCTCCAAAAGCTTTTCCTGTCTTTCCTGCAGTATTTATAGTGCAGTGCAGCTGTCTAAGGAGACAAACCCTCACCTCACATAAAGATGAAGCAGCCAACAGCTCTTGTATTTATTCATTGCATCTCTCTTGATATAGAATACCCTCTCCAGGCAGGTACAGTCCATCAACTCCAAATTTTCTCTGTAATTTCCCAAACATTATAAAAACAGGCCCATTCTGAACCCTGCCCTTGGCGTTTGCAATTTTAGCTTCCCTTCAGCTTTAGGATTCTGGGAGATGTCACCCATTTGTATTTCTTTAACTTGCTAACTCTTAATGCATCAGAAATAGATATATTGTGCTAATGAGTTCCACAGGTGACACATTCTGTACAAGTTTTAATTAAAAGTTAAATAGTTTAAGACATTTGTATACAGGCAACAGTATCGGTTGCTCACTCTGTACATTGCATTTATTGGACAGCAATAATGAAAAACAGAACATTTGGCACGAGAATGCCTTTTTTTTTATTATTATTATTATTTTTGGACACATGAACACAAAATATCCCTGCAGGCTAAAAAAAAAAATACAATGCAATTGTACACGACCAGCATCTTATCTCGACACGGGGCTGTGAGCCCCAGGACATTTTAGAAAGTACCTCGTATTGCTAGAGACATACATCCAGTCCAAAGTTAATAAAATACCATTTGAAACATTACAAGTCTAACAATATAGAAACCAAAAAATTACATCAGAAGTCAAACTGAACAAATGCAAACATTTTACATTGAAGTTGCAGCCTCTAGACATAGAAATATGAAAATGTCAATAGCAAGGTCTAAGAAATTCTGTAAGTGATATTTAGTGCAAGATCTTTCCTCCAGTGCACAGGGAAAGAGCCTCGCAGTGGATCAGGATCGGGATGGAGCCAATGCCCTCTGGCCCTGCCTTCTGAAAATGAAAGCAGAGTCACTCCCTCGCTATTGAGCAAGAAAACTCCTACAGCACATCCACAAAGGGGTCGGGGCTGTCAGACGCCAGCTCTGAGCCAGGGCCCTGCCCCATCCGAAGGGCCGAGCGGGGCTGGGCAGGGCACAGCCCGTGCACCCACCTTTGCAGTGCCCTTTGGATGGAGCTCTGGGCACCCAGGGAACTCACAGCAATACAAGAGCCAGACTGCTGGAGACAGGCTAACTAGGGATTGCCAGAGCTTCTTCAGAACTCAGCAGGGACAAAGCAAGCAGAACCGGGTGGAAAACAGGATTTCTGTCCCCTCCCCCCACCCTTTTTTTTAATATTTTTTTATATATATCAACCATCCCCTTCCCCAACTCTTTGAACTTTGCTACATTTAAGATCTTTCACACCACAGAGCTAAACAGTGGCCAACAGGCTTTATTTATAAAAAAACCCCAAAAAACAAAAATCAAAACACCCTAAAACTACAGCTACAGAATGCACATCTTCCCATTGATTGACACATGCAGAACGAGTCACTCAGGCCCACAGGGCTCACTCAGGTCCTCAAGTCCTCCAGACTTGGGCTCAGACCTACCTAGGGCAGCACTGCTGCAACTTGGATCCTGAACTTCAGTGCTTTCCCCCCAAAACTCCAGCCCTGTGCCCGGGGTGGGCTCATACCAGCCCCGCTCGGGTGCTGGCCCAGGGCTCACCAGGGGCTGATGCTCCACCTGGTCTGAGATCAACTATCCAGTCACAGGCAAACCAAGGAGAGGCTCTCCCTTCCCTCAGTCTCAACCAGGAGTGCTTGGCACTGGACAACTAATTGGTGATAAAGTTCATTTTTTATGCACCCTTGTTAAACCAGCCCCATTCCTAGTGCACAAACTCCAATCAGGGATCTTGGATCCTACCACCTCCAACAGGTGCTCAGGTGCTTTTCAAGGTGCCAAGGTTCTCCGTGTGTGTTGGGTCAGTCAGAGTTCACTCTAAAAAGGGTTTTTGTGTCTTCTCCCTGAACGAGTACTGAGAAAAGCAGCGGTCAGTCTCCCACCCACATGTCCTGATTTTATTACACAAGTGAGGTATTCTTTAAATAAAAAGTCAAAAAACGTAAAAGAATCTTTTTGTTTTTTTTCAATCTAAACCTGTCCTGGCACATGCCAGGAGCAGGATTCACTTCAGTCCCATTTTTAACAGAAATTAAAAGAGGTTAAACTTAATTTATGAGACATACTACTGGTAAGGAGGTTATAAAACTGTTTGAAGATGTTCAGTGTACTCTGGTACAACTGAAAACAACAGCATTTAGAAATGTAAACTTTCATTTATTTACAAGCTTAAAGACTGAAGGAAACAGCATTTCCTATTGCTGAAATTTGGAGGGGGCTGGTTCCTAAGCTTTGGGACAGCAGACAACTTAGCAGCAAACCCCACACAAGTATCAGAGACCACAGTGCAATCCTTGGGATTCTTAAACTCCTCCTCAGTTTAGGAATAAGCTTTAATCTGCACTAACTCAGGTATACAATAAGGAATCTAGTCTTAAATTACTACCTTCATGGATTACAGGAATATACCAGGGAAACCAGGTCCCTGTTCTGGATTACAGGTTGCAGCTGAAAAAAGCCAAACAGATTAAACCCCTAATTTCTAGGCTGGGACAGAATCAGCATTTGAGACTCACAAGGGTTCAACATGCTGTAAATGCAGTTGTGTGGGCAACCCAAATTCCCAGGAAAAAAACAGTTCAAAATGCTGGTACAAGTCCTCAGGTTGCCTGCCACACAATACATTTCAACTGCACACGTTGGCCTTTCCTACACGCAACACCCAGTTTCCAAGCTTATAAAAAATGTTGTAGACAGGACACCAACAGTGAATATAAAACAGTTAAAAATAATTCTTAAAAAAAGCATGGAAATGTGTCTTTTCTAATTTGTTTCAGAAACTGCCAAATTGTGTGTTCAGAAAACGACACGAGAATGTTGGTTACACTCATGCACAATCCTCAGCTAGAAAATTACACTGTTTGGGGGGCTTAAAAAACAAAGATTTATTGCCAAAGTTAAACCTTCTATGAGAAAAAAGTTTTAAAATCACTTAGATTTATCAAACCACACAGCAGCATAAAGTGGGCACTTTTGTAAAAGTTTGCAAAATACCTAAAAGCTAAATTTTTTTTTTGTTTTATCATTTTTAGAGGGGGGAAATGATGGTTCAGTACTTGTTACGATACCATGGCAGTATTATTTATAACCATTATCATTAAAATCTACTGACAGGCATCACTATTGGTTATATTACACATTCACAGAACAAGAACCACCTATTAACTCGCAGTATAGTGCAATTGCTTTGCAGCCCAAGTCTGCAGAGATTAAAAAGATAATTAGTAAAACTGACAAAAAACTGCAATACCTGTGAAAGTTATGTTTGTTAAAAGGCATTTACAGTAGTGAAGTCTAAAATCTCCATAAAAAAATCTATGGCCCCACACGACAGAAGGATTACAGCGAGCTGGATAAAACATTTTGCCATCACATCATACTCACGAAGCAGGGCACGGAGACAGAGCAGCAGTCACCGTCAGCTCATGGGATGAGGAGAACTGAAAAAACCACAGCTAGCAAAAGATTTGATAGAAACCTTTCGTGCCAAGTCCTTGAAAAATTTCAGGATGATCGGCCTTTGCGCTTTGAGGTAAAAATTCAGTCCAATGCATCAGAAAAGACAAGTCTATGGATTTCTAGTACAGAAAACAATGAAACAAATGGCTCAATTGTGTTGGTGCATCAGACGTTGCAGTGAAGAACAGATTCAGTGCGACTGTCCGGAGCTGCTGGTAGTGGGCAGTCCGAAATCCCCCGGCCCTGGGTAGAGCAGGAGGTTTCCAAACACTTCAGGACTGCATGGGTAGTTGTTTTGCCTCATCTTCCCAGGTGCTCTCAAGCAAAATACATGGTGTGCTGGGTGTCGTGGTGGATCTGCACGGCCTTGGCCAGCGCCTGCGGATCGCGGCCGTTGCTCTGCCCCGACACGTGGCTGCCCTCAGCGCTGTGAGCAGACACACACCCATGAACAACTTGGGACAAGCAGCACAGCTCAGCTTCACTACCTGCTTACCAGGATGATGAGGCCACTCCTTACCTGTCGTGATCCTTGTCCACAAGATGGTACCTGGCCCGAAAGGCCACCAGCCTGGCGTAGTAGGCGGGCGCGGGGATGGAGACGGAGCGGGTGCAGCGCACGTAGGTGTGGCACAGCTGGTACGTCAGCAGCTGCAGCTCGTCTGCTGTGAAGCAGTTGTCATCCCACAACACCTGGTAGTGGGAGGGCCGGCTGGTTCCCTGCAGAGAACAGGTGAGCAGTCAGCTGGAGAGCAACAGCAAGGACAGAGGCGCTACCTGCAGGCTGCACCTTCCAGCAGGCACTGAGGAGTCAGTGCCAAGCAGGCACCGACAAACTCTGAGTCTGACCAAGTGACAAACAGAAGTGACTTTTTCCATGGGGACAACTACAAGGATTTAGCTGCACAGCCTGAGCACAGCAGAGCTGACATTACCTGAATTCCTGCATGGCTACAGAGGTAAAAGTCAAATTCAGAGGGATGTGTGATGGTGCTGTCCACAGTAGTGCCTGCTGGTACGTTGCCACTTTTACCCACCTAGTGAGAAAGGTTTATTATTAGTCCATGGGCTTTTTTGGAAGTGACCCGAAAATGCTTTCAAAGGTAGGCTCTATTGAAAGCTGCTGGAGAATTTACAGCTCAGAAAGGTGAAAAAATATTAAGGTCATTTACACAGGAGGAATGAAAATGTTCTCTGTGAATTCATTTTTAGAAACTTTGCCAAATCCAGCTGGTGTGTCATCAGAGGAAAATAAAACCCTTGCCAGTACCATTAAAACTGCAGAGTGGGATAAAGCCTACACAAGTAATTTAGGATCTGCAAATGCAGGTTCCTGAGATAAATTTATTTCATACCCTTGCTTGCTCTCACACCCTGGAGATCTGGGTTTTTAAGCAAACCTCAGATCAAGCACTTCCCTAAAGAAGGTTCCTCAGCTGACCTGTGGATTTGTCCCACAGGCACATCTTAGATGCACATGGAGACAGAACAGGGAACAGAGTGAACAGCCAGGTCAACTCATCATCAGGAATCCTGGGCTATAAAAACCCAGGATACATCTCCAGGTATGCAAATACTGGGATACTGAGCACACCTATTCCAAAAGGGGAAACAAGCTGTTCTAGCTGATGTAGAGCAATAAAAAAAAGGAGGAACTGGTTATTTTGGTAGAGAAAGCCTGTTACCACCCAGTACTGCTGCTGCTTTACAGCTTTAGTGGGCAAGACAGATCCCACCCCACTGAATCAAACAATCCCACTTTCCTGTGCCATCACCTCCCCCTCACGGAGTCAGTACTTGCCCTTTCAGTTTTGTCAGCACAGAACAGCCTGGTGTGATGCCTTTTCTGCACAACAATGTAGGTTATTCCAGGTCTATAATCTTCTTCCAAACTAATGCAGGCCTTCCGGATGGCGATCAGCTCTGGCCAAGCGACCTACAAGCAGAAGATTTAATTATTATGCGATGAATTCAGTAAGTATTTGATTATTTTGTCACCTGTGTACCGCATGGTAAGGGACACAATCAGACTGGTAAATTGTGCTTGCCCAGGACAATTCAAGAAAACTTAATTTTTGCAATAACAAATATAATCCACACATAAATAAATACATTTTTGCAACAGCCAATCTGTTATAATCCACATAACTGTATATCAATCCCTTTTCACGAGCAACAAAAAATTATCAGGCAACACCTGTTTCATCTGTCCTTCCGACACTCCCCCTCTGTAGTAAATGATCCTCGTGGGCTTGAAACGAGTGGATTTGTAGAACTGGATCAACAGCTCCCGCACCATGTTGGTGAGGTCCTGGATCACCTCCTGGCTGTAGAGCAGCTCCTGGGAGGTCTCCTGGCGCGAGGTCTGCACGCGCACCGTGGCGCAGTAGCGGCTGGGGTGCCCGTCCATGCTGCCCACCACGGCCGCGATGGACGGCTTCTTCCCGTCCCCGGCGGGAGGGTGAGTGACATCTGCTCCCAAAAAGATCACTGGCTGCTGGAACACTGAGGGCCTGTTTGATAACATTAAGGTTTATTAGTTAGAATAACAGAATTACGGAAGGGTTTGAGTTGGAAAAGACCTTAAAGCCCAGCCAGTTCCACCCACCCCACCCTAACCTTGGTTGCTCCAAGCCCTGTCCAACCTGGCTTTGAACACTTCCAGGGATGGTGCAGCCACAGCTTCTCTAGGCACCTTATGTCAGGGCCTCACCACCCTCACAGGGAACAATTCCTTCCTAATCTCTAATCTAGACGTACTCTATTCTAGTTTGAAGCCATTACTACAGTCCCTCTCTGGCCTCCTTGTTGACCTTTTTGGATACTGGAAGGTGCTGTGAGGTTTTCACACAACCTTCTCTTCTCCAGGCTAAATAACCCCAACTTCCTCACCCTGACTAGAGAGGAGAGGTGGCCTCTTATCAACTCATAATAATAAATAACAGCAAAAAGAAAGAGGGCCAGGAACAAAACACCATTACAGCTGAGGAAGGTGCATCCAAAGCACTGAACAGAAATAAAACCTGAGAGAGTCTTTAAGGGCAAAATTCTCTGCCTCCAGCAGTTACAGTCCAGAAAGAACAGAGAGTGACAAGGATAGGATCAAAGGCAGACCAAGTTACAAGCATTGATTCCCAGTGCTCCTCCTCACTCCTTCTCTTTTAATTTGGATGCTAACACAGGATGCTTTTGGAGGTGGCAAGAGGAAAAGGTACACTGAATGAATCCAAAAGCAGGAAAGAGACAGGAAAAAACTTTGGTGAGTTTGGTGGCTCTGACTCCCCTTGGCTCGGGGTTTATGCAGGATATGCAGACATATCCTCCACTGTCCACTCTAGACTGTGGAAATTTCTAAAGCATGTTTTATTTTGTAAAGTATCATTTTAGCAAACACAACAAAACAACACCATTTTCCCTGACAATGCAGACATTATGAAAAGCTTTTGATTGAATCTCACCTTTGATGAGGTACCAGCACATTGTTGATTCCTCCGAGCTTGGCGTTGATCTTCAGACACAGGTTGGATAGCGTTTGTGGAGAGGTTTTCACCACGTTCTTTACTTGAACACACTGTGTGGCCATGCCCAGAAGAGTATCTCCAACCCGCTTGACTTCAGCTGGGACAGAAAATAAGGCAGTGGTTCCTGCTTGCTCTTATTTTTTTCAAATGTTACTGTAATTCAGATCCTTGAAACTTCACTGACAAAGGTTCAGTTTGCTCTTTGGTAATACACAACTTCTCCAACCAGGCCTGACAAACCAGCTTCCATCTTTTTAAAGAGAACCCACCGCCTCCTCTGCCTCCTTCCTGCCACCCACTCACAGAACAACTCCTGATCACTTTACAGCCCCTTTTCCATACCGTACACAGGCGTCTTCCCAGGGAGAATCACCACGATGAGCTGCAGGCCAACATAAGTCAGCTTTAAGTGTTTGAACATGGGCTCCACGCTGTCTGCACCCTGGGCGTACTTGCAGAAGCAGGGCTGGCCCTGGATCGGCATGCCGGCGTCCTTGGAGATCTTGCGCAGCTGGTCTGTGAAACTCCTGAAATAGAAGGGGGTTTGTTCTGGCCTTCTCACTAAGGTTCACTCATCAGTTTTATCAACCAGATCTACGCTGTTTCTGCTGTTTCACAGCACTACAGTAACTATTTTTTAGCAATTCTGTTCCCATCAGAAACTCACTAATGTAACTCTAATCCTCTCTGAGGAAGGTCATCAGCTACTATAGTTTTACAAGCCTTACAGAAACAGACATTTGAGATAAACATCCTGAGGCAGACTCCCAAACTAATACTGATGCTCTGTAATTTTTCACTCCTTCACCTAATTTATCTGAGCATTATTGCAACCATGATTTTTACCAATCAGTGGTCCAAAGAATCTCTTTCTTTAGGATTCTGTGGAGTAATTTGAAGGGCAGGGGAAAATCAATTTATACCACACATCACCTTTCAGAAACATGAGAAAAATACACCTTGAAATAGAATCCTGAATAAATAGGAAAGTACTTACTTCAGCAAGTCTTCCCTGCATTGTTTTTGAGGAGCAAAACAGGCAACAGCCCAAACTTTAATCTCAATGCCAGCATAGAACTGTTTCCCTCTCATGTCCCACACACCTTGGTTTGGTGTGGCCACAGTCTTGTTCTAGGTAAAAATCAAAGGCAAATTAGAAATCAAGTGCTGCTCCATTTTGCCTGTAGCCCACCAGAGGAAGCCTCATGAGAAGATACACAAAATACCTCATGAATTTCAATAACCTCAGGATAAGGAGTTTTACAAGACATGGAAACTCACCCTGCCTCCATACTGCAGCATTGGGGCTGGCAGAACTCTGCCTGTCAGCTCTGTCATTTCATTATGGACAACAATTCCAAACTCCTTCAGATACGGATCAGGCCCACCAACCATACTGTTACTCTTCACCTGGGGACAAGACAAGTACTGATGTCAGTACACTAAAGCTTCAAGTTATTCTGTCCTCTTTGTCATCAACAGCCTTTCTGTTTAGAAGGATTTGTTTTAACCAAGACAGATTTGTAAACTTCTCTCTTGGTCATGCTGCTCTACATCACCTGCTCCAATGCTCTGGAAAAGCCACGAGAAGTGACAAACACAAACTGTGCAGCTGGAAAAATACTCACAAGTCTGCTGATCTCCTCCTGCCTGTCTGGAGCAGACCTGGCTGTTGCTTTTATCATGGTCGAGGTCTGATTGTCTGTCAGCTTCTTGATGCACCTCTGGCCTGCCACGATGTTACACACCTGCACAGGAGCAGGGAGAGGTGCTGTGACACCGTTTAACAGAGGACACCCCATGGTGCAGGACTTGGATCCTTACCTCCAGTGGCAGGTATGTGTGCTTCTGCTCCTGTCCCACTTGGAGACAGGGCAGGTGAGGGTATTTCAGCTGCAGACTGTATTTCTGCTTAAAATACTGTGCTACTGTGCACTCCATGGCCTGCCCATTCTCCAGCTGCAGAGGGAACCTAGAAATAACATTTGTTCTGGTTAGACTTTGTCAGATTTTTTTAAAGGAAAAAATGGTATAAAAAACCTATTCCAGACTACCTTTAGCAAATCTCTATTTTCCTGAGTTATGGGATCTCTTCTTTATGAAAAGAATTTAGACTATATACCAAATTTCTCGTATTTTAGCTATTTTAAAAATAGGAGCTTTTGATAACTTTATTTAAAAGCCAGGATATAGCTCAGTTTTCCTGGGTGGAAGGAAATAAAAAAGCAGTCAAAACCCACACTATTCCTCTACTGCACTAAGACTAAGCATTCCTGTAAAGCCACTCAGCTGCTTCACCTCCACAATCAACTATTCCTGCATAAACAGTACACCAAATATATTCCAGATATATTTAATAGATTTAAGATTTTAAGAACTGTCAGGCAGTGCTTGATACATACGTCTGGTGGCTGGCTGGTCTCCGGGTAACATTGCAAACTCGGTATTTTCTCTTCATCTGGCCACAGTGGGTCACCTCTACTTTTAGACCTGAAAATACAACAGAAAATAAATTCAGGGATCACCTTTGAAGAGGATGAAGGAAAAAAGGGAACAGCCCAGTTCTCCATGTGCCTTGCATATTTTCATTATGAGATATTAGGAGTAGGTTTCAGTATTTTCTTGCAGCAGCTTTAGGACAAGCTTTTACCTCTGATTTCTTTGGTAAACTTGACACGCTGGGAGTCTGTCAGAGGTTTGCTTTGTTCACTGATGTTCTGGATGTCCAAGACCTCGCACATGAACTCAATGATAGGCTGGGCACGATAGAAAGCAGTCGCTGACACTGAGATAAAAAGACAGGACAATTAACTGGGAAGCACAAAGAACTCTGTTACATGAGTGAGACAGAATCTCCTACACACCATCAATGTTGAGCATCATGTTCCACATGGCAGGACGGACAGACTGGTGGAAGCCAAACCAGACCTCCCTGCCCCCTCCCAGGGGGTGGTAATAACCTTCAGGAGGGGAGAAAAAGGAGCGACCCACAGGGGTGTACCTGGAAAAAATAAGAAAATTAATACTTTGATCATTTCTTTCTGATATATTTTTTTTTAAACTATAGTGTTTAAAACACATTTCCACATGTTATTACTGCCAGAGCTGATTTATGGCAAGCACACAAAGCCTTGTCTGACAGGGCAGCTGGAAAGGGTACAGCAAATTCCTGTCAGAAACATGACCAGCAGACACAAGTCTAGTTCAGATCACATTTCCCTATTCTAGTGCAAATTTGTAAGGCAGGTGTTGAATTACATGGCTCTATCCCTCATCCCTTCTACCACATGAGTGTAATGGGTAGCAGAGCAGCAGCAACAGAAACAAAGGCTAAGATGGACAGAAGACATATCCAGTCAGGAAGGCCCCACAAGTACCCACCTCATGGAGGGAAGGTGCCGTGTGATTACATCCAGTGCCTGTACAGAATCTTCAGGAACTTCATTCAAGTGCCCTGCCAGAGCTTCCAGCAGCATCTGAAGGCTGACAACTGACACCCACTGAATGGAAACCTTAAATGTCTGGTCCTTCCCTTCTCCTGGAAGTGTAACCTCCATATCCACCTGCCACAGGCACAAGAAAATTAAGCACAAGCTTTTTTTATGGATTGCAGACAGACACAACACTCAGCAATGGTACAGTATTCTCCTAGGTATCCTTTGAATCTGTATTTTTGATTATTAGTTTGTGTAATGACCTTAAAATATTACAATTGGTTCCCTCAGGACGTTGAAAGTTTGTCATTTATTCATCTGAAAAATTGCAATGAAGTATCTTTAAATGTAAATTTTAAGCAGTGATTAGTTCGGTGACATCAAAGCTCTGGAAAACAGTGAGTCATTTTAAGTCAGCCAATTATTAACAAGATGTTTTGTGAACCAAATGGGAAGGCAAGAAAACCTTTTGGTCATAAAGGAGACTCACTGAGAAACACAAATCTCAGAGTTCTGGCGCAGCACTTGGGATTATTCTCACACCCCACAGCCCACAGGGTAACTGTGAACTCATTCTGGACATCCTCCAAGGCACAACAATGACCAGATCCCTTGGGAGGATCAGTAGATGGGGAGAAGTTTTGTTTAGAGCTGGAGTGCATATGCAAGGCAGGAACAGCTGATCTGGTTGTTCCAGGAACACAAGGATGTATCTCCACAGTACAACCAAACTCAACGACTTTATCATTCAGCAACAGAACAAGGGTCAGGGAAAGCGAAGTTCCCAGCAGGGTGAAAGAAAAATAGTCTCCTTGCAGCTATAAGAGCAAAATGTAGTTCTCATGTCTTGTGATATTCTGCAGCTGAAGAACTGGGAATTAGAAATCCAAAGACACAAACTTCAGTAAAACACCACTGAGCTCCTAGACTCCCCGACTAGTCCTGATTGTCATTTCCAAGACTTCACCAATAGATGTGACAGTATTTTGGGTTTATGTCAACACAAGAACACTTTTCCAATGACACTGTAATAGTTTTCCTGTGGAAGAGTTAAAGCAACACTTACTCTGTCCCTGCCAATGGGTAAGGGGTGTGCCGTGTACATGTTCCTCTTCCCATCGTAGCCAGGCTGCCGATCCCCAAATATCTGCATCTTGAAGTGCCTCACCATCGTATCCACCACCTCCCTAGGCAGTGATTCATTGAGTTAAGTGGAAGAACAGAAAATTCAGTAATGGGCTTACACAATTTAAAATTATTTTTTCACTTTTTCTTAAAGGAGCAAGACATGAAAAACAGTAATGTACAAAAGCACCCAGAGGTCACACCAGTAGCTGTGAATGTCACCTCCAGGTTAAGACACCCAAGTGGCACACACAGGTGTCTGTACAGGTATCTGTGCTGTCAGCAGAGCTACAGCCAAAACCAGCAGAGGAACCTGGAGAGATGTTCTCACACAGGAGCAGAAAGTACATAAGCCTTGGGGTGAATGGGAGCACTCTATGGATTGATCCACATCTGAACTCCAAAATCTACAAACTGAAATGCCTCCCTTCAGCTGCTACATGTTTGTGTAACAGACTGAGGAAAAATTACCAGGGACATTGACTTGTAGCCTGTAAAATAAAACCAGCTGGAGGTCAATGCTCAGTACATTTCCCAGAGCCTTCCAGATTACAGGCCAGTTGCAAGAATATTGTAGTTCACTGAAAAGCAACAGTACAAATGCAAGTATGCCTTTAGCAGATGGAGAATTCCTAGGATGCACAGATTCCTTACATCAGGTAAGTACACTTAATTTAAATCAATAAACCTTTATTAAGTAACTCCTACCTGTTGACTCTTCGGGGGCGTTTCTCTGGTTTGATATCTACGTCATAGTGATAAACATCAATCTTGGGGATCTGAACCTGGAAGTGGTTGGCCAGGAGCCGGATGGGTTTCCCAACAGTGCCCAGGCCTGGGCGACGGGGCGGCTGGAAAAGGCTGGTTGGGGGCCCTAGGAAAGTCAAATAAATATGTGTGAGATGTGATGGCTCACTCCATGCACCTCTCTGGTGTGCTATGGGTGACTTTTTGACTGGGCAGAAAGAAGCTTTTTGAGGCTGGAAACAGAGGTGTTCAAAGAGGCTAAGCCTTCCAGCTGCTCAGAACTTGAAGGTAAAAATTGTGTTCCCTAAAGTATGTATAGTAGGTGCAACAAACCATTCTTAAAATTTTAGTGGCATTTATTCATTAGTGTGGTTAAGAACTTCACAGAGTCCTGAGAGGGAATGCAACCATACAGATATTATGTATTTTCATGTAACGCAAAAATAAATACATCACCACCTTCATTTCTAAAACAAACCAACAGCCATAAAAGCCACATTTTGTCGTTGTTTTCACTACAAGCTTAAAGTTCAGACATCAATGATCCAATTTAAAATTCCAATGTAAAGACAGGAGTGAAGAAAGGTTTAGGCTTTCCTCTAAGTAGAAGGATAAGGGAGAAAGCATTACACAGGTATGGATTCCTACAGACATGGAAGAGATATTTTATTGGGACAAAAGAAGAGCTTCAGGAACAGATCTAAGGAGGAAATTATTAGAGGCCTGGAAGCATTACTCACACGCAAGCTGGTCACTAGGGAAGCCTTTAGTTACCCTCCTCAAAGTGTTAAGATCTGAGATACCATGTTAACGAGATTAAACTGACTATTTTTTAAATCGATCAGAGCCTCAGCTGACACTGCACATAAAGCAAATGACATTGGTATATTTTCATGGGTTTGTCTATATCTGAGCAAGGCTCAGTGTGATCAAAGTGTCTTCCCTCTGCTGTAGAGTAGCAAAGGAGAGGGCAAGCACTCTCACTAGAATGCAATAATAAACCTATCATAAAACTTAGGGCAAATTTAGCATTATAACCTGACAGCATCTATATATGACAAAATCTCAGAGTTCATAGCAGGAGAAAGGAGAGCTACGTTACTCCTATTTGAGTATACTTCAGGGTGCAGCAATAAACTTTAACACAACCATAAACTAAACCCAGGACCAAATCCCAGGAGATTCCACACTGGATTTAAAAGCCATCCATTGGCTACTGCATTATTGAATATAATTACCAACCTAAGGACATCACCCCTAGAACATTTTTAAGCAGAAGGAACACAGAGCAGCTGAAGCCCACTGCAGTGTCAGCTCTGCCAAGCTGCAGTGGCAGGGGGTTGTTGGGGACAGATATCCCACAGGACACATTCCTGGCTCCACACCCGCCTGACGGGATCATGCTCCCTCACGGTCAGACCAGTTGTGGGGTACAGTTAGTGTTTAAAAAAAGTTACAGTTTGTTGTTTAAAAAAACTACAGCTGTCTTGACAAGCATGAATCATTGAGGGCAATCAAAGTTTGCTGTGCTTATTTGGATACGAGAGATGATCCATTAATCCCATGCTAATTAGTCTGAAGGAAGTGCAGGCACTGACCTCCTGCAAGAGATTAAATGACAACTATATTTACCCATTTTCCTCCCTTGCTATTGACAAGTTGTGCAGACAAGCACAGCAATGCTGCCCTCTGTTCTGACCAAAGGAAATAAAACTTACATCTCCTCCTTCCTAAAGTTATTTCTTAAAGGATTCTAAAGAATCAGCTACAAATTGTTTTCCCATTTGAAGCCACGCTGCCCTGGCATCACAGGATTTTTATCTGATCAGCCTGACTAGGGTTGTATTGTGCTGTTATATTTTAATTTCTCTTACCCTACAACCATTATGTACTAAGCACCTCAACTGAACTGCTTCAGACAGGAAGCAGTTTT
This sequence comes from Chloebia gouldiae, assembly GCA_003676055.1. Lineage (NCBI taxonomy): Eukaryota > Metazoa > Chordata > Aves > Passeriformes > Passeridae > Chloebia > Chloebia gouldiae. The sequence continues at coordinate 770,340 of QUSF01000067.1, read as the reverse complement.
TAAAACTGAAAGAGAATCTGCTTCTCCAGCTGGAACTCAGGGAGGCCACGATACATCACACATACAGCAGGCTCTGAGTCAGCCCTCACTACCTCAAACTCTGGATTCTTCTGGAATTGCACCTTTGTGTCAATAAACGTTTTCTATCACACCAAAATTAGTATCACTTCGCTTATACCAATCGTTTGAATGGGAACTTGATGGGTCAGGTATACAGGCCACTGAGGGCTAGAAATACATCCTGCAGGCATTGATGGGAGAATAATCACGGAACAGGACACAAGCAGGAAAGCACCACATGCAAAACCCCACCAATATTTAAGCGAAGTTTGTTAAAGAAATAAGCAGCTGTATTTTCAGACAGCATCACCTTAAACTCTCCGAAATAGCTCAATGTCAAATATAAAACTTGTCACTGCACAGGTTGCAGGGCGCGCATCGCTGTGACACTACAGCCCTGCCCGTCCCCGTGCCCTGGCGGTCGCTGTCCCGCTCCCAGCCCGTCCCGTTCACCCCGCGGAGGGCGAGGCGCACCCCCGGCACCCCCGGCAGCAGCGAGGCCGTGAGGGCACCGCAACCACCACGCAAAGTTTCGCGCCCCGCTGCGGCTCCTCCGCACCGGGCAGCGCCGGCGGCTCGCAGCGGGCCCCGCTGCTGCCGGGGAGCCCCGCCGGGCCCGCGGCCTCCTTCCCCCGCTGCCACGGCCCGACAGGCCGCGGCCCCCGCGCCCCCCCGCGCCTCTCACCGGGTCCCAGCGCCTCCATGGCGGCGGTGGCGGCCTCGCTGCTCTCGCCGCCGGCCCCGCCGCCCGCCCCGGGCCCCGCCGCCGGCCCCGCCGCCGCCGCGTAGCGCTTGATCTCCGGAATATTGGCGGCGGGGTGGGGGTCCGGCGCGGACACGGGGGCGGCGGGGCGGGAGGCGGCGGCGGCCGAGGAGGAGGATGAGGAGGAGGCAGCGGGGGCGCGGCGGGGAGCGCTCCCCGCGTTCCGCTTCCCCGAGCGGCGGCGCGAACAATCCCCGCGCTGCGCCCCCGCCGAGCCCGCGCGCGCCCCCGCCGCCGCCAGCACGCGCCCGAGCGCGCTCCCGGGACGGGGATGAGGAGGAGGACGAGGAGGAAGAGGAGGAAAAGGAGGAGGAGAAGGGAGGGAGGAAGAGGCCGCTCCGCGCTGCCCGGCGCCGCCGGCTCGCGCACGCGCGCCGCCCCCCCCGCCCGCGGGAGCGCGCACGCCGCCCGCGCGACCCCGCAGCCGCAACAGGTGACAGCTCTGAATCGCGGAATCCCAAATATCGGGGGTTTGAAGGGACCTCTGGAGATCGTCCACTCCCAACCCCCTGCCAAGGCTGGGTCAGCGGAGCAGGTGACAGGGACGCGTCCCTTTGGAATGTCTCCGGAGAGGGAGACTCCACGCGCTCCCTGGACACCTGTTCCCGTGCTCGGCCACCCTCAACATAAAGAAGTTCTTCCTCATGTTAGGGTGAAACACGGTGGTTTTGTTTATGGCCATTGCTCCTCATCCTGTTGCTGGGCACCAGCGAAAAATCCTTTTCAGTGGTGCCCAGCAACAGGGTGAGGAGCAATGGCCATAAATTAAAACGCTTCCACAGCATCAGGATGAACTTTCCACGAGGGTGGCCGAGCACTGGAACAGGATACCAGGGGAGATTATGGAGTCTCCTTGTCTGGAGAGGTTCCAAGCTCACCTGGATGCATTCCTGTGTCACCTGCTCTGGGTGACCCTGCCTTGGCAGGGGCATTGCGCTGGATGATCTGCAGAGGCCCCCCTCCAACCCCAGCAATTTTGTGATTTGGTGAAAAGAGTCTGGCACCATTCTCTTGGCACCTGCTTTCAGATATTGCTGTGGATTGATGGGATACCCTCTCAACCATCCCTTCTCCACAATAACAAGGCCCAGCTCTCACAGTCTCTCCTCAACAGAGAGATGCTCCAGTCCCCCCTCATCTTTGTGGCCTCTGCTGGAGCCCCTCCAGTATCTCCTTGTCTTTCTTGTCCTGAGGAGCCTAGAACTGGACACAGCACTGCAGATGTCCCTCACTAGGGCTGGGTGTCAGGATTCCCTCCCTGACCTGCTGGCTCTTCCCAGGGTGCATTTCATGCATGAGGCCCTTCCAGAGCTGCCTCAGTAGAGGTGAGAGCTGCTGCCCCTCAGGCACCAGGAAGGAGGGGATTGTCTGTCTGTACCTCCCCTGTTCTGTCCCAAAACCCAACACCTGTTTGCAGGTTTAATAATTAACCCCAAAGGTCCAGCACCCTCTGTGACAGTTACCCTACCTGCCCAGAGTGGTGCTGCTCCAGCTTCACCAGTCCTCCGCTGCTCCCCAAAACCAGGGAATTCTCCGTGCTCAATTGATGACACCCTGAATAACTCCCAGTACCAGCTAAACAGCCTCAGTGGGGTTTAAAACACCTGACAAAACAGGATTTGTACAAGACAGGTGAGCCACAGCACTGAACCTCTCAGGGTTGTGACCACCAGCCCCTGAGGTGCTCACAGAACGTCTGAGAACCCATGAGGGCTGGAGATCCATGGCACAATCTTGGACATCACCCAGGAGCTGCCTGGGAAGCATTCGGGGTGGGAACTCGCTGTGTTCCACTGACCAGGGCGTTCAGCTCCTGGGGAGAACCTTGCCAGGGCCATGTCCCCTTAACCTCACAGACAATAAATTTGTCCTCTGTTAAAGAGATAACACTTCCAGCCATGTGCCATTAAATAAAGAGCCTAGGGACTTTTGGCCTTTTTAAGCAGTTTATGCTATTTTAGCAAGCTGCTCCCTTTTGCACCTCCTGGGGTCTGTTTAACCAACAGCTCTCTGCTGATTCACCAGAAAACTGGAAGTCAAAACATTTTATAAATAATAAATGCTGAGTCCACTTTATTTGCCTTTTTTAGCTTGTGGGGCAGATATTATCCAAGTCGAAACATCAAAATCTATTTTAAAATGAAATTAAATCTGAGATTCTCATATAGATCTGAGATTCTCTCATAATTCCCTGACAGCAGTTGATGAACACCTGAGGAAAAAAACAGTTTTACCAGACCAGTAACAAACTCCACAGCATCTGAAAACATTTCCATGCTATTATTCAGCATATCTCTGTATAAAAAACACATATGTAGGGAAACACAAGTAGTACTTTAAAAAAAACCAAAAAAACACCAAAGATACAATCTCTGTCTCAAGAAATCTGCAACACAAAGGCTCAGTCCTGTAAGATGCTGAATGTGATAACTAAAGCCTTTACTTACTGCTTTATAAATTCAATTAACTTGATAAATATTACACCCATAGTGAGACATCCCCACTGCCACAGCAGTCAGAACCCTATTTCTCTAAGTTAACCCAGCCTTATATTGAAAACAGCCACATTTGCAGGGTCAAGACTGGATTTAGGAATGACAGATCAGAGTTATGACAGGATTATCTCTGAGGATTTCCTTCTAAACACCTCATCTGCTACAAGCTGGGGAAGGAGCATGTTGTTTAGCAAAAAACCAGATTTCTAAACTAGCTTTCATAACACAAACATCTCAGTATGGGGCTTGATCCAGTGCTGAAAGTCTGTGTGCCATTTTGAACCTCCTTAATGGCAAACACTTTACCTGTTCCGTGGCTGCCTCTGTGTGCCAGGTATGAGTAACACCCCAGGATCAGAAATTATCTAATGAGGCCAATCTTTTTGTCACCTTTTTCTTGTCAGCTGTCTCTGCCTCCTGGTGCAGCCATGAGAGCGTAGCCCTGAGGAGGTGTGTTTGTGCAGAACCAGCATCTGTCCCTCTGTTACTAAACACTAATTATTAAACTAATTACCGTAGCTCCTTGCAGCAGCTAGAAGAAAGCAGAACTGTGGTGTTTGTGGTGGGTTTCGTGGACATTTGCTTTGCTCACTTCCTTTGTTCTCAGGCTTGTTGACTCCATGTGACTTGTCATGGTAGATCAGTCTATCTGCTCCTTGTCCCTGATAAAACCATATCAATAAAATACCCCAAATAAAAAATTGACCAAACAGCCCAAAACACTTTTTATTTTTTCCTCACCTTCAGTGATAGCAGATTTCCACTGCGTGATGTGGAAGGAAATGTATTACTGTAGCAGTATGTTCTACAAAGTAATTGTAATTATGAAAAAAATGCCAAATACCCCCAACTGTGGATCAGAACAGGGTCTCTGACACTCACCCTAGCTCAGGGCTCTCCCTCCAGCTACTTGTAAAAGAACTACAGAACTAAACGTAGCAAAAATGGATAAAACAGAATATTTTCCTACTTGGATTGATTCTGTACTAGAATATCCCTGTATGGGCCATTCACCTTGCTCTTGGACTTTATGATCCTTGTGGGTCCCTTCCAAGTTCAAATATTCTGTGAAATCTGTGAAATATAAAGTGATTTGCATCTGTTGAGTAGTTCTTGATTGACTTATATGTTTTCAGTAAATTTTTCTGGCTTCAGAAGCCTTTTTTGTCTTCCCTTAAGACGCATTAAGCAGCAAGGTTAAGTAAAGAAACCATTAAACAACTACACAATGATGAGTTATGAGAGGTAAATCTTAAATCTTTTGTATGTAGAGGGAATATTCAGAAATTCGAGGTAGAAATTGAAATAAATTGAAAGAGTTTACCCAAAAGGTTTGAGCCTTCATTCACCTAACAGGAGTGGGGTTGGCTCAGAGTATGTCTGTACAGCAGCCAATGGAAAAATGCATGTATTTTATTCTGTAAATAGGACACTGCTGACAGTAATAGCTGTGTGTATCTAATAACTTGACTCGTGTATTCTCATCCACATGGTCACCTGGAGACACGACATGTAGCATATCCCAAAGATCAAAATGAAACATAGGCTCTGTTTAATCCATGAAACAATATGAAATGTTTTGGCAGCAGAGCCCTGTCCCCACAATGTCGATAAATGAGAGCTGTAAATCCCCGGGCCCTTCACGGCCCTTCCCAGCCCCTCACTTCTCCTCACGTCCCTCTCAGTCCCTCACGAACCCTCTCGTGTCCTCATGACTCCTCTCAGTCCCTCATGTCTCCTCGCATCCCTTCTCGTCTCATTTCGGCCCCTCACGATCCCTTTCGGCCCTTCACAGTCCCTCACGTCCCTCTTGCTCCCCCTCAGCCCCTCACACCTCCTCAGAGTCCCTCACACCTCCTCAGAGTCCCTCACATGCCCTCAGGGTCCCTCACATCCCCTCACGGTCCGTTACATCCCCTCACGTCCCCTCACGTCCCCTCAAGTCCCCCTCACGTCCCCTCATGTCCCCCTCACGTCCCCTTACATCCTCTCACGTCCCCTCAAGTCCCCTCACGGTCCCTTACACCCCCTCACATCCCCTCAGAGTCCCTCACATCCTCTCGTGTCCCCTCACGGTCCCTTACACCCCCTCACATCCCCTCACGGTCCCGCCTCAGCCCGGGCGCGGGGTCGCCCCCCCCGCCAGGCGGCGCAGTGGTGCTGGCGGGCGGCCTGCATCGGGAGCCGCGATTGGTCCATGCAGCTGGGGCGTGGCTTCAAGGAACCCCGCCCAGAAAGGCGGTCGGGGGCGGGGCTCAGGGCGCTGTTCTGGACAGCCATTGGACGATGCCGGGCGGGGGCGGGGCCAGGGCAGCGCGCGAAGGCTCGAAGCGGTCCCCGGGCGGCGGGAGCGCGGGCGGGTCATGGCGGCGGTGCCGGTAACAACGGAGGGTTCCGCTGAGGTGAGTCCTGCCGCTCCCCTACGTCCGGCATGGCCGGCCGGCTGCTGACGGCGGAGGCAGCTCGCGGCTGCCTGAGGCCTTGCGGCTCATTGGGCTGTGGCGGGGTGGAAGGCCCGGGAGGGACAGCGGGGGAAGTGGCGGTTCCAGTAACCGTTTCGGTACGGTGCTCTTTCGGATAACACTGCCGGTAGCGGAGCCAGTAGTCCCAGCCACCTCTGCCCGCCACCCTTGACCGCGGGCGATCCCGCGCCGTCACCGGGCTCGCCCCTTCTGGCAGACTACATCTCCCAGCATGCCCCGTGCCCGCCCTGCCGGCCGCGGGGCACGCTGGGAAGGCCGCGCTCAGCCGGTCTCCAGGGGCGCGGTGCATGCCGGGAGGGCTGCTGGGCCCGCCGTGAGGGGTCTGAATAAAAATAAATAAATAATAAAATAACGAGTAAAAGTCTCCAGTCTGAATACCATCACATCAGCCAATGTCAGTTCTGTGCTTTTGGTGTGCAAACTCGCACATATATTACCGTATATGTAAATAGTAATTTGTATTGATAAATATGGTAAATATCAATAATAACAATAAAATACTACTAAATACGTAAATAGCATAATCAGAATATAAGGAGAGTGCATGTGGATTTCCTTGTGTGTGAGGTCTTGGAATGAATTTGGATGCCAGCAGTCAGGACTACATAAACGTTACGTTACCCCATTAAGAAATTTTTAATTTAAAAAAATGGTATTTTGCTTTCTAGCTTCCACTGGCAGATCTGAACCCAGATTTGCAGAAACCCCTGGACAGCGACTCTGACAGTGGCCAGGGCAGCTGTGAGACAGCCTCCCCAGGCCCCCTTGGCAAGAGCACAGCATCCTTCGAGGACAGAGGTCTGTAACATTTCCATGAATTGTTTTCCTCCAACGCTACAGTTTTTGTTTCATAAATACCTTTTAGGAGATTGTCACCGCTTGACCTGTAGGAATCTGAATTCTTGTTGCTGCTCAGGATGTGGGCAGGCACTATGAAGAGTGCTACAGAAAGAAAAAGACTGAATGGGATGTGCCTTAATTACTGATTCACTTTTTTCCCTGTTTTGTTTTATCTATGTAGTGTGATTTTTTATTACTATTTCAAGGCAAGACACTACCAGTAACGGGTTTTCAGCTTTGGTTTTTTTTTTAGAAACCTTTAACATCAATTTGGGTTAATTAAATGCTGTTCTCTGGGGAGAAATGGATTTTGGAAAGTTGAGTTTGAAGCATGAAAGATTGTTCACGCTTCCATGAGAAGCTCATTTTTTGTGGATGGTGACATATGTCAAATTTAACAAATGCAAATTTGGTTATTTGTTAAATAACTTGTTGCACTTTCCTTGTTTTATTTTCATGTGTTTCTCCAGATTCAGAAGAAGAAATTTTTGTGCGTAAAAAAGCAAAAAACCAGAAGGTGCTGCAGGACAGTGAGAGCGAAGAGGAGGATGGAGGCTCACCTGTGCAGGAAGATGCTTTGGGTGGAGACAAGGAAAATGGGGAGGAAAAGGAAAATATTGGTACTGAAAAGAAGAAATCCCATCGGGTCTGCCCAGCTCTGCTGGACACTGATGACAGTGACACTGGGGACCCGTTGCAGATTGAAAACCTTGAAACAGGCAGGACATCTGGCTTGCCCGAAGGTGAGCTAGAACAGGAGAGGCCCCTAAAATCTGGGAAAAAGTACAGGAAGCATAAACATCAACTCAGCATTGAAGAGGAGCCAGCAAAAGAAGCTGTAGCAAAACCCAGAAGGAGAAAGGAGAAGGAGAAAATAATGAAGTCCATTAAACAGCTGAGGAAAGAAAAGAAGCCCGTGGCAGAGGTGGGTGTTTTAGCACAAAACTTCAGATAATTTGTCAACTAAGTTAAATTTATTGTTGTTTGTGGTTATTGTGTTGCAAAGCTTCACTGTTATGCCCACATTCCTACAGCAGGTCTGGGATCCTTGGAACACCATACAAGTTTAACCTGCAAAGTCTGCAGGTTCATTTCAATTAAATTGCATTAAATTTGCAGTTTAAGGAAGTACAAAACCTAACACTTGATGATTTAATGTCATTTTAAATCAACGCTAAAGAACCAAAGGGAGCTTCTGAAGGGAATCACATGAATAATTTATTCTTCTGGAAGCAGGTGGATGGTGGTGAGAGGCTTCCCTTCAATGACAGTGGATGTCTGCTGGATGACAAGGACCTCTTTGATAATGGCTTGGAAGAGGAGAATGATCAACCCCTTGAGGATGAAGAGTCCCTAGAATGCATACGAGCAGCTGTGAAAAAGAAAATAAAACACTACAAGGTAACAGTTGGCTGTGACACAAAAATTATTGTAAATGTAGTCTCTTTCAAACTGATAGAGAATAGGTTTAGATGAGATGCTGGGAAGGAATTCTTCCCTGTGAGGGTGGGGAGGCCCCTGGATCCCTGGAATTGTCCAAGGCCAGGTTGGACAGGGCTTGGAGCACCCTGGGACAGTGGAAAGTGTCCCCGTGGCAGGAGTGGAAAGGGACGATCTTTAAGGTCTTTTGCAACCCAAATAATTCCATGCTTACTGGATTTAGCAGGAATTTGTAGCTGAGCAGGTTCTAAAACTCTCTTTGATGATGGAGGAGTTGTACTGCTGTGGCAGAAGAGAGGAGAGCCTTCTGGTTTTTGTTTTTAAAGATGGAGGGATGTTGTCCTGGCAAGTTAAAGAGATAATGCTGGAGTAGGAGTTCTGGAATCTGCCCTTGTGTGGCATTTGTGCTGCTTTATGAGCACACTTGCTGGCTTTGCTGACCAGTGGTAGTTCTGTACAGTTATTTGTGATTTTGCCCTTGATAGTGCCAGTGTATTGATAGAAATCGTTGCATTTCTTCTTATGTCCCATAGAACAAAGAACGATTTCCTGACAGTGAAGGCTACAAACATGTATTTGATGAGGAGAATGAGGAGCCTATATTAAAGGAGCCAAAAAGGAAGGTGAAGTCTTCATCTTTTTAAAGCTCTGTATTGTTGTTTGTTGTGACTAAAATGGTTTTGTGTGCACAGTGTGGTTTTTTTGGTTTGTTTTTTTTTAAGTGGATTTATTTTGACTCCTTGCTTTATTCTGACTCCTTGCTGCTTGAAAGGGAAAAATCAGCTATTTAAGAAGTAGAGATAGAGCCCCATGTTTTGTTCCCTGACTTCAGAAGCCTTTCTTTTCTCCCCTCAAGGAGCGGAAAGCAGCACGCATAAGTAAAGAAGCCATTAAACAACTACACAGTGAGACCCAACGACTTATTAGAGGTAAAACTTATACACCTTTCCATAGAAAGAATTTAAACTGTTCAGAAATTAAGAGAAGAAATTTAAAGAATTTATCCAGGGGTTTAGAGCCTTCTTTGACCTAATATGACTTACTGAGGTTTGAAGGGTTCAAGACCATTTTTATTGAAGACCTGTTAAAGGTATTTTTGTTACTAATGAAAATAAAGATACTGGTTGTCAAATAAAGGGCACTCAGATGATGTTTTAAATCTTCTTTCACCATCTTTGTCTGACAGAATCATCTGTGTCTCTCCCATATCATGTGCCTGAGGCTAAAAGTGTTCATGACTTCTTCAAGAGCAGACCTCGACCAGCATGCCAAGGAAATGCCATGGCCTTGCTGAAGTAAGGACTTAAACCTTCCTCATCCAATTTTTTCATAAACTTTAAGCATCTCTAGCTTTTCTTTGGAGGATAACCAGACTTTCTTAGGCTCCTTTAAATCTGTAAAAGTAGGAAATTGGGATAATGTAATTTCTAACATTAGGCAATGCTGCTCTCCTGACAAAGGCATACTATTGAAGGGATCAGGGCCAGGAGAAACTCATATGAAGGAACTTGCTGATGCAGAGTTACTTTAATGGGATTTAGGCTGAACCCCAATATTTTACTTGGACTGTTTCTTCTCTGAGTAATGTGTAGTAAAATACTACAAATTACTACAGTAATCACAAAATCCCTCAGGAATTTTGTACTCTGATACTGTAACCAGTACAAAACTTTTACATTACCTTGAGTTCTCACAGTGAAGTTTTCCAGATTTCTGTCCTTCATCTCTTCCTACACATTAATGACAATAATTAGGAAATGGTTCCTCAGCCTTATCTCCCTTTCACACTAACCATGGGTGGTATGTTTCTTTGTGCTTTTTTTAGGTCCTCTAAATACCAGCTGCCCCTAAATCAACAATCTGCAGCCATTGGGAGCTTGAGCAAGGATTGCAAAGATGGGCCAGTGGAAGGTGATCAATCAGCAGCTACTAAACCAGAAATGAACCTGGGCAGAGATGTTGATGCTTCTGTGACTGAGCCTCTTGCTGCTGAGGGGAAGAACTTGCCAGAGGACTGTGCTGAGCAGCCCAGGCAGGACAGGGAGGATTCTCATGCAGTCACAGGGACTGTAACTGGTGATAACACAGAGGAACAGCAGCTCTCCAACTGCCTGAGCACTGACTGTGATGAGCAAAAGGAGAGTGAAGTTCCTCCAGCATCTGGAGATGCCCTCATAGAAAGAGGGGAAACAGCACCAGATGCACAAGGTGAAACAAAGAGCCAACAAGTGGGGCCTGGGCTGGTGGCACAGCCTGAAAAAGTGAGGAAATCCAAGCTGGATAAACTTCGTGAACTGGGAATAGATCTGTCCATCCAGCCAAGAATCTGCTCTGACAATGAATCCTTCATAAACCTCGATGAAGCTGATTCAAATAAAGGTATCACAAGTTGTATTCCTAAGCAGTGTTGATCTGAGCTTGACTGGAAAATTCAGAAATATTTAGGTGATAGAACAGTCAGGTACATTCACTTATTAGTGTGGATTCTTCGAGATATGTTAACAGAAATTTAGAGTTGCCTGGTTGCTGGGAAGCTGGGCTGGAAATGAATTGAGGTCTTGTGGACAAATGGTAGTCAATGGTAAGGTAATTTCATATTAACTAATATCAATGACATACAAGCTACAGTATAAATATTCTGTGGTTGTTTATTATTAGCCAAATAGAATGGTTTTGCAAATATTTTAGTATTCGAGATTTAGCCTTTAAACTATCCTTTTTTTAACTTAGCTTTAAACTAAACTTTGGGGGCAAAAATAGCTCTTAACAATCAATACTTTTACGTGCTAGCACATTGATTTAATTAATATGTATTTCAAGAACTAGAAGCCCTGAAAGCACGTTTCCTGAAGCACACTCTCCAGACATCAAAATCCAAAGGGGAACGGGCCATAAATATGAACATTATTCGTAAGGAAATGACCTCTGATGGGAAAGAGGAGCTGAGAGCAGATGTGGTGCCAGCAGTTTTGGCTGCAGAGAGCCTGGAGGAAACAGTCTACACAAAGCCAGGTTAGTGGAGGAGAAGAAGAGATAAGGGTTGAATTGGAAAACACTTTTGTCTTTATCTTCCCCTCTTATGCTGTTTCCCAATGCTGCCCTACAAAATACAGGTGTAGGGATCTTCATCTGTAAGATTACTGTATATGTTCCCCCTAATGGATAGACCTCTTTTAATCAAAAAAAGTGGCCTGTGTAGCACAGCCTCAGTCAAATCTTTGTGACTGGTTCCTTAGATTTTTCATGCTTCCATCAGAAGCTGTGGCTGCCCCATCCCTGCAAGTGTCCAAGTCCAGGTTGGATGGGGCTTGGAGCGACCTGGTCTAGTGGAGAGTGTCCCTGCCCATGACAGTGGTGGAACTGAGTGAACTTAAAGGTCTGTTCCAACCCAAACTCTTCCCTGAAACTTTTCCTGTGCAGGTGAAAAGCTCCAGGCCCTGAAGGCCAAGCTCCAGGAGGCCATGAAGCTCCGCAGGACCGAGGAGCGCCAGAAGCGGCAAGCGCTGTTTAAGCTGGACAATGAGGAGATGCTGGAGGAAGAGGAGGAGGAGGAAGAGGAAGAAGAGATGACAGATGAGTCTGAGGAGGAGGAAGAAGAAGGTGATCATGAGGTCTGTATGCAACATTTCTCCATAACCTCATCAGCTTCAGAATTCCCAGTGGAATGAGACTTTTGTACACTGTTGATGGGGGGAATTCCTAAGAATTCTTCCTGGAAGCTAAAAAATTTCTATACTTGACATATTCAGGGTTTGGATTGTCTAACCTTGAATTCATGAGTATTTTCTTTATTTGTCTAAACACTATAAAGCCAAATAGAAGTGTTGAAAAGGTTTTGATGCCCCTTTCCCTTTTTATAAATCCTTGACTTATTGCTGGCAGGGCCAAACAGGTCACATGCCTCACCTGGGGTAGGGTTTGCCATGACAATAATCATTATATCTGTGCTCTGCTTGGGGATGTTTTTTAGAAATCAGATTTTCTCCTTCATGAAGCAGAGGAAGATGATGAAGATACAGAAGAGAAACACACTGAAGATGGTGATAAAGAGACTGACAAAGAATCAGTTGATGGAGAAAAGCTGGAGAAATCTGAACATGGTGATTCTGTTCTAAAACATCCTTCAACAGAGTCTACATTAATGCTTTTTAAGGACAGCTCCTCAAAAATGGGGTAAACAATCCAAGCCTTAAAAATGGTGACTGAGAAATGTTAAATTTGATCAGCATGTGTAGATTTTTTTTTTATTTAAAGTGCTTTTCATAATATTTTTGTGTTCCCTTGTTTTTGTCTTTTTTTTGCAATTAAATAAATGTAAATCCTAAATTTATTAGCAAATACATTTATGAATTGCAGATATTCTCTTCCTGATGAAAAACTGGAAATGGAAGAAACTGCAGACAAAGGACCTACCAAGTTAGGTAAAGTAGAATTACTGCCCTAGATAATTGCCTTCTTTTTTTAACTTAGCATATGTAAAAGTTTCTATTTAAGATTGGTATTCAGTATTTGTTATTTCATCACCTGTATATACATAGAGTATGATTTTAAAAGTTTAGATTGATTAAAAAGTATGTGGGCTTGAAAAAACTAGTGGGAAAAATAACATTTAAAATAATACTGGAAGAAATATGAAATAACAGAAATCAGTAAGATAAATAAAAAAATGTAATATGCATCCTCTGAGAGGAAGGAAATCTGAAATGACCACAGTGTGAACTTTTAACAAGGTGTCAGCGTTGCAAAACATTATATTGAGGTTTTGCTGGATTACACACATAAAAAAAAGTTAAGCGCTATTTTTTTTTTATTTCCAGAGGATGATGATTCATTTTCTCTACCAACACTGGCAAAGGAGAGCAGCCACAACAGCAGCTTTGAGTTCATTGGCTCCATGATTCCATCCTACCAGCCCTGTAACAAACAGGCCTCGAGAGGAGGGAGCTTCTTACCTGCAGCAGGGGGGTTCAGGTCACCCTCCCCAGGTTTCTTCAAAACAAGTTTCATCAGCTCTGCTTCCAAGGTGAGATTCTCAGTCCTGGTCGTGTCTTATATTAACACAGAGGGAAGTAAATAAATGTGTTTTATCCTGATGGTCAGAGCTATCAAAAGAATTAAACCAGACCAATGCTTTGGTATCAGATTTCAGAAGAGCAAACGGCCCCTTGGGTTTGTGTCCACATTGGAATGGATAAAAATGACATTATAGAACTTGTATTCTTTAAAAAATGCTGCTGAAATCTGGCTTTTATATCTAAAATATGTTCATCATAAATAGGGTTTTTAAGAATGCTTACATGGGCTACACACATTTAATATCAGTGAACTCCTGTGGTATATTGGAGCAGCATGGGCATAATTTGACTCCTGCATGGCTTGGGTTGGAAGGAACCTCAGAGCTCATCTCATCCCATCCCCTGCCATGGGCAGGGACATCTTCCACTGTCCCAGGCTGCTCCAAGCCCCATCCAACCTGGCCAGGAGCACTTTCAGGAATGGGGCAGCCACAGCTTCTCTGGGAAGTTTGTTCCAGTGCCCCTTGCATTTAAATTTAGGCTTGCTAAACAACTTACAGATTTTTATATTCCCTTGACTAGAGCTCGGGAAAGACCTCTGAGCCTTCTCTTCCCATAGAAGATTCCCAGGACCTGTATAATGCTTCTCCTGAGCCCAAGAGTTTATTTCCAGGGGCTGGGGAGTCAAGGTTTCAATTTTCCCTGGAAGATGACACTCAAAGCCAGCTGCTGGATGCAGATGGGTGAGTGATGGGTGTAAAGGATGGGGTTTAACAGAAATAGGATGTGCAGACCAGCAAGATTTTTCTAACTACAGCCTTTCTTTCAGGTTCTTGAACGTTGGACAACACAGGAATAAATACCAGTCCTCAAAGCATCAGCTGCCACTGGCTAGCATGGATGAGAATGCCATGGATGCCAACATGGATGAGTTACTGGACCTGTGCTCTGGACAGTTCAGCAGCCAAGCTGAGCACGTGCCAAACACCAGCAGCACCAAAAAGCAGAACATGGAGGAACTGCTCAATCTTTGTTCAGGGAAATTCGTGTCTCAGAGTATGTCTTGAATTTTCTTTTCAGCTTTGCTGGTTATTTGATTTAAAAATTTTTAGCTGAGGTGACTTCAGGTCTGGGCACTGATGCCACCTGTGGAATTTTGTCTATGTTGGGAGCTTATGCAGTTTTATTTCTAGGGTATTCTCTGACACTTCAAGAGCAGAAATAAGTTGCATCTTATTGCTTTCTGTAGCAGGTTCTCCAACATGGGCTTCTTCAGTGTCTTCCAAGGCAGGAAAAGACAGTGACATAGAAGATCCAATGGCAGAGGCTCTGGAGCTCTGTTCAGGCTCCTTTCCCACAGACAGGTTAGCATTGCTCTCCTAAAATCTGCAGAAGTTATTTCTGGTAACTGTCTTGTTTCACTCTTAGAAGTGTTTTCTTGTTTAACATCAACTTGCTGTCAGTGAAAGTGTGCTTTGTTTTGGAGGTGGAGGAATATTGCAGATTGCTCAGCAATTATTCTCTAATTGGCAGCATAAACTGTTTCCCACAGCTACTGTGAAGGGAGATTCTTTGTCTTACACTGATAGTGAAAGAAACAGTGAAGAACTTTCATTAAACTGAGAAAAGATGATTAAAAGTGGGACTTTTTGGAGTCTGTTCTGGGCTTTTGCCAAACTGCCCTAACCAAATGTAAAGTTGGATACTTGGAGTTTTTTATTGACTAAATTGGAAAGTGTTGTTTATTGACTAAATTGGCTGCCTGACAAAAGGCTAGTGAGGCTTAATAAGTGGGAATGTTAAGGGGATTCAAGAGGAATTTGAGAGGAGGAAAAAAATTGGAAAAACTAGTCCTTGTCCCATGGTTTCTGCAAGTGAAGACCTGAAGTCTTAAAACATCAACTCAAATGGGGATTTGAGGTATTTATAGCTAAATGCTGCTGGCAGATTGTAGCTCTGAGCACTCACAAGTACTTGATAGTAGCTGAGGTGGGTGTTGAAATTTTGCCTTGATTTACTGGAGGTAAAATGAAAATGCCTTTCTCCCATTTATGTTTTCCCTAGGGAAGAGGAGGAACAAGAAGAACTTGGTGGTTTTCAGCTTGTAACAGATGATGAGGCCTTTGCAAGTGAAGAGGTGTGAACTTATGGAACCAGCCAGATTCTGGATCAAATGGATAATTCCATTTATCTTCCTAGACTTTTAATATATCCATTAATTCAAAGTATCACAACTTCCATGACAAGCTACTGAAACATTTTTTAGAGCAAACTCTGGATCACTTAAAAGATCTCTTTAATATGATGATAGAGTGAAAAATGCAAATCTTCTGAAATATGCCTGAAGTTTTAGTGTCTTGTTAATTAAAGAACAGACAAAGTTGTCATTACAAAGCAATCCACTCTCAGAAATTCCTTATTTCTGAAAACTTTCTCTTTGACAGGATGAAAAAGATGAAGATAGTGCTGCTGAAGAAGCAGAAATGAGTGATGAAGAAGTGCTGAGACATAGACCAGGCTCGAAGAAAAAACTGTAATTATTTTTTTAAATCTTAATTACCAGAGAGAATAGAATATTAACAGCACTAGAAATTTAATTTGGAATTATTCCCTGTCCAGCAGATGTTTATATGATCTGGTTTTTTACTTTGGAGGTATCATGTTGCATGAATTTAACTGTGTCACTTGTGAGTTGTAGATGATTTCCATTATATATGGAAATCAAAAAGCCACAATAAAAGCAGTGCAACATTTTTTTTGACCAAGAAAAGGGATGCAAGAATATTGTTGTCATTCCTCATGTCTTAAGGCTTTATTTGTTCTAGCAAGAAAAACACAGAGTTGACAGTTATTGCCATCATCTTTGCAATCTGGTGGATGACAATGATTTGGGGTGGTACATGATACCAGGCTATGTGTGTAAATGTGCAAGAACTCAAGGCTTGGTCTTTCCAAAAATTACATGAGAAATTAGGACACATTCTTAGGAAATGAGTTCATTTTAGGTCAAAAGATAAATCTTGGTTTCAGAAGATTTGTGTGATGGCTGTTTTGCTCCCAAGCTGAACTCTTTTGACTTTCTTTCCTAGAAAACTACGAGATTTCATGGAAGAGGAGGCAGAGCTGTCGGGCAGTGATGTGGGAAGTGAGGATGAGTATGATGGTGAAGACCTGAACGAATACGAAGAAGAAATTATCGACGAGGAGCTCCCAAACGAGGCGGAATTGGGAAACCAAATACAGAAATTCCACATGTCAGTGCCATTAGCAGTAAATCTTTGGGTGGGTGAGGCCCTGGCTCTGGCACAGAGCCTGGACTGACCTGTCCCTGTCTCCTGTGCTGGCAGGAAGGCCATGCTGGACGATGACAAGCGCCAGCTCCGCCTGTACCAGGAGAGGTACCTGCTGGATGGGGACCTGCACAGCGACGGCCCAGGCAGGACCAGGAGGTTCAGATGGAAAAACATAGGTGATCTGGAATCCAGAGTTCATAGAGGGGGAGAAAGATTGAAAACAGAGCTTCTGTGTGTGTGTGTGTGAGCTAGCACTTTGTGGTCCTCAAAGTATTTCAGGAATAAATTGGTGGTGGGGATGATTCTGGGGTTTTTGTTTGGTTGGGATTTTTTTGCCTTGTTTGTTTGATTGGTCTTGGGAGGTTTTTTTTTTGTTTGTTTTTTACTAGCCTCCATTTTCAAAATTCATAACTGCCTCTTGTTTTGTTGCCTAGATTTTGCTTCACAGATGGACTTGTTTCAGAGAGATTCAGATAATGAGGAGAATGAAGAGTTTGATGAGGCAGAAGTGAAATGGAGGAAGGAGCGATTTGAGCGAGAGCAGTGGCTTCGGGAGCAGGTATGGTGAGCTGCTAGAAAGGCTTGCTCAATCTCTGTATCATTGCTGGATGTAAAATTGTTTATTCCTCAAGTTAAACTTCAGGATTAGGTCATGTTTCTCAGCTGAATGTGATGCTGTTCATTAATAGAACAAGGACAATGAAGTATCTAAGAAATTACAATCACATCTTACAGTAGAAAGTAAATAAAAATTAATTTACATAAAGAAAAATACTTAAAATACTGAATGAAATGTCCATTTGTAATACGAATTTTTTCAATTGTCTTCTCTCTGCTACAGAAGGAAAAAAATAACGAGCAGGAGGAAGAGGAGGAAGAAATTGGTGGAGACAGCGAATTCATGAAGCTGGCAAAAAAAGTGACTGCCAAGTGCCTTCAGAAGAAAGGTGAGTTTGATTTTTATTAAAGTGACAAGAAAAAAGTGAGAAAGAGCTCAAAAACTGATCTTTCCCCCATGTCTCTGCCAGCCAGCCCAGCAGTGGTGGCACAAGGCACAGCTCTGTTACCCAGGAACCCGTTTGAGGCCTTCAGACCTGCCAGTGACATCCAGGTGGGTACCAACCCTCAGAAATGGCATTTCCCAACACAGCCAGGTCAGCTGCCCCTGAACTCTGGGCACTCCTGATTTGGATTGTTGTAATGTGCGAGTAGAGAGTAGATTTTCTCTGAAGAGTAACTTACTAAGCAACCTGCCTTGTTTCCTGAGAGTGGTTTAATGCAGCTTTTCTTTGCCTTTCAGATAAAAAATGGGTCACTCTTGAACAGACCTAAAGCTGTCCTTCAGAAGTTGGCAGCAATGTCACATCTTAATCCAAATGCCCCTCGAAATTCAAGGAATTTTGTCTTTCATACACTTTCACCAGAGAAGAGTGAAGAGGCAAAGGAGAAATCAAAACCTCAGGTAAAGATTTGGGTAGCAGGTGCTGCCTGTTGTGGAGATTATTTGAATATACAGGCAATGAAATCTGCCAAGCAGTTAAGAGCACTGCTGTATTAAAATACCCCTGTGTGCTCTCAAGCCAAATATTTCTCTCATAATTCAGAATTTAAACTTTTTTTTTTTATATGTTGTATATTCTAATGTATTTGACTGCCCTTAGGTGAAGAAGAGAGGCCCTTCTGCAGTGATAACATCAGCAGCAAAGCGGCTCAGGGTAGAAAGCTCAGAGGAAACCAGTCAAAGCCGAAGCATTTTCCAGTTCTTGGAGAGCTGAATATTCCTGTTTGGAGCCAGAGATTGTCTCCTTTTTGCCAGCTGCAGTTTATTTTGCCAATCTGCCAGAAATCACCAGGAAAGGAAACAAATGGGTGCCACCTCATTCACAAGTTCCAGTAATTTCCAGGCAGTGGTTTTGTGCTTTGCTTTTTCTCAGTCCTCTGTGACAAATGGGAGCACAAAATCCATTCCTGGTCTGGAATAAAATGCTGACTTGATCTTTCCCGAGCATTAAGGAAACTTCCACTGCTGTGGGCTGTCCTCACACCTGCTGCAGAAGTATCAGTTCCACCTGGAAACACCATTGATGTGACAAGGAAATACCTCAGGTAGCTGAAAGCACAATAAAGGAGGAATTTCTACAGCTCTGGGAGAAAATGAAGCAGTGTTGGCCATGGCAGGACACTTGTTTACACTTGCAGCACAAAGTTTTAGCTGTAGCTCCCTCCAGTGTCTTATTTTCTTTAATGCTGAGCATTTATTAAGCTTCTCCTTTTAAGAAGCTCTAATTTATCCTTGAAATGTTTACTTTGTGGAAAAGGTTCCAGTCTCTTCTGAGGCAATATGAGAAGGGTTTCTTTCCAAGTTTTTATTACTATAGCTGTCCTTAAACTTGCAGATGGATGTGTGTGTGGAGAGGGGAGAATGTGAATAATGTGTGGGAGAGGAAAAGGTTTAGGAGTGGTTTATTTGCCTTGGTGGGGGGAGTTGCTGGGGTTGCTTTGGTTTGCCCAACTTCAGGCTATATTAAACCATCCATTCTGTTGTTTTCATGGAAGCTGCACTCATCCAAGAGAAACCATCCATTGCTGAGCAGCCAGTAAGGAAAGGGCTGCTCTAGAATTAGGGAATTTATAAAGAACTGTCATTCACAACTATTCTAAACAATGTGAGAGAAACATGAGCCAGAGTGTCCAGCATTCCTGATATTTCTGATCACAAGCTGAACGTGTTGGAGAGCAGATAATGGTGCCACAGGGTCCTGCTCTAAAACTAAACTCCTCTGGGAATGGATGTCACATACCTGAGGTGCTGACACCATCAGAGAATTGTCTGAGCTGTAAATTTTGTAAGGTCTCAAGCACACGCCTGGTGTGCTGTGTGTAAAATATTTTATTGTACAGTATGTTATAAAGAATTATGGTACTAATTGAAGTGCAACTTTACAATAAAACATGGTTTTAATTTTGGAGGCAGTTAGAATTAATTTATAGGATTTCACTCATGGCTTGGGTTTTTTTTCTCTTCAATGTTTTTTATTTCTGTCCATGTCTGTTTTTTCATTGCTGCTTTTTTTTTGTAGCCACAACTCAGCCCTTCACTAGGAACAGCTGCAATAATATTGGAATACAACAAAAACAACCCCTTGTGTTTATTGGAGTGTGGATTTTCAACTCCTCACGTCTTCCACTTGGGTTTGCATAAAATTCTTGGCCTGAAGATTATGGGGTTTTTTTCCTGCTTCAATAGTTTTGCATTTTTTAGTTCCTAAACAAAACTTTCTTATTCCTTGTCTTAAGAAGTGTCTATTTTAGTTCAATGCAGCAATTCTAATGAATAGTGTACCTGGATTTGGGATTGGAGGTTTAGGGAAGAGGAATGACCTTTCCTTCTTTGTTATCAGACTTTCCTTGAAGGACCATGTAACTAAAAGATTTCTGAACATGTACTTCATTCTTTATCAGTGTTTCACTGATATGAAAGTTGTACTAATTCAGCACAGCTTTGCTGGGTAAAAACATTCAAGCTCCAAATTTGGGCATTTTCCCTGAATTTTGCTCCTGCTCTGCCACTAGAGCGCAGCAAGAGAATGTGCTTGCTCTGGCACAGGGGCAAGGCAAAATCATTAAAGCTTAAACTGTGTCTTGACTCCAGGGGAAATTCTTGCAGTTTTCCATGCTCTGGCATTGGAAGGGATTAAATTTATAGAGACCTATAATTGCCACATTTTTGCACTAGAAAGTGGTACTTAGAAGAGCACCTTTAGAGGATTGGCTGGGTCCTGGTGATTTCCTGGCTTCTCCTCAGCACAGGCTACTAGCCATAATTATGGCTTTTATTTTGCTTTCTCTGTAGAATTTTCCCTTTAAAATACATTTTCCTTGTTCCAGAGCCAAGGGTAGAAAAATACTATTGAGCCTGAAAAGCTTTTAAACTGAAGTATATGGAATGGGAAGGTTTCTGCCTGCATTTCCCCCACAACAACTTTGCAGTAGTTCAGGGTTTGTGAGTTGCTGCTGGAAGCTCTGCATTGCACCTTAAAAATTCCTTGCCTGGGAGCATATTCCATGCCAGGGAGTGGGAGCAGTGGGAGCAGGCCAGGGACAGGTTTTGTGGGAATATCAAGGGGAATGTTGAGCCATGTGCTGAGCTGCTGCTGCTCTCATTGAGCCAGACCATCCCCAGAGCTGGGGGCTTGGCCTGACCCTCACCTGTGCTCCCAGCCCTGCCCTGCTCCCATCCCTCTCCTGGCTCCAGCTTTTCCAGGGCTGCCCCTCTGCTCCTGTCTGGCACATTAACTCAGCTTTGCCTTCTCATTTTCAGCTATTGATTCAGCTCCCTGCTCCTGGCACAGATGTGAGGCTGCTGTGCTAACGGGGAGAAAAATCCTCCCAATTGCTGCTGGAAGTGCCAGGAGTGGGCTGGGAAGGAGGGAATGGCTCAGGGTGGGGATGAGGGTCCTGCATCCAGGCACTGCTGCAGCTCAGCCTCAGCAGAAGCTGCTCCAAGGTTGGACTTGATGATCCTGGAGGTCTTTTACAGCCTCAGTGCTTCTGTAAGTAGTGTCTGCAGGGCTATCCTGGGCTGAAGGAAGAGCTGATTCCCCTTCTTCCACTTCCCTCCCTTTTTTCTGCCTTGGGATAACTCAGAGGAGTTACAGCTGAGCGTTGTCAGCGGTGATGTTTGAGTTTGACTTTGGTGCAGAAGTGGCTGCAGCAGGAGATTTTCATCTGAGTTGAGTAGCTCTAATAATAATCACACTTCTCTGTGCCTCAGTTTCCCTTTGCCACACAGGGGACAGGAGGAGTAAAACCCATGGGCTCTGAGTTCCTGATCCTCGACTGCACCACGGGAGCCTTGATAAGAGCAGTGCTGCTAATACACAACATCACCTGCTGAGTTTGCAGAGAGAATGAGCTTTTGGGAACCCAAATGATCATGGAGAATTCTTTAAAAAGGACTTAAAAGCAGAGGGAGGAGCGGCCCTAGGTGTGTGGTAAAAGTTGACATTGCAGACACGTTTATAATCCCAGCTCCCGCCGCCGTGTGCCTCCTCGGGGCTCAAGGCACTCACTGAATTATGTTTTCTTTCCCTTTTTTGCCAAGAGACTGAAAAGGGGAGAGAAAAAAAACTATTTGTTTGTCTTGTCTAATTTAATTTATGTTATTTATCAAATAGACAGGTTATTTGGGAAACCAGATGGACCCAGGCTAAAATCATCTGTATTTCTAACATGTGAAAAATTATGTTGGAGTGGACACATAAAAGGCAGCATGGAGCAGGTTTGGTGAGCACTCACCATGTGAGCTCTGCACCTCATCTGTCCTGGGCCTCTAATCAGTTGTCCCAGACCCATTATGAGGGTTAAAGGACAAAAAGACCCCCAGGCACCCACGGGGGTATCTTCCAGAGCAGCCGTGTCACAATTATTTACCCTCCCTGGCTTTCACTCCGCTCATTGACTGGTGCATCCCTTCCCCAGGGATGGATGGGGCAGGTTCTTGGGCCTAAATAAATGTTTTAGTTGGGTTTGGGAGCAGAGCAGGTGACTGTTTCTGGTGTCTTTTTCTCCTTTGGTTTCTTGGAAAAGGAAGAAATGGAGAGCAGCATGGATGGCTGAAAGGGAATAGATAATAGAAGAAATACAGAAATAAAAAAGAAATATAATTAAAGCAAGAGCCCTGTGTTATTAATGGGTTGGACACCCTCATTGCTGCTGCATTCCCAAGAGTTGAGCCTGGAGAAGCCCCCTGACACTGACCCTGGCAGCCAGGGGTGCTCCTGGCTGTGCAGAGTCCAGACAAACTCGTGGCACAGAAAACAGCTCTGTGAGACCTGCAGGGTTTAGTGGGTGACCTGTAAGCAGAAGTTCCATTCTGTATTAACTATTCATCATTAATATTAATTCCAGCCCTGCGCCTGCTCCATTCAGACAGATGTTCAGTCCTTGGGGGTTGTTATTTTCTCTTGCATCATCCAGAAGCCCAATTTAGGGCTGACTCCAGCTCTGCTTCTCCAGGCAGCAGAGATCTAAACCAGCTGTAATTAAAGAAAACGACATAAACAATTGCAGGGTGTAGGGGGGAGGGGGATCAGCAGATCTTACAGCTTTGCAAAAGATTAATTTTATTTTTAGCTAATATTTCTCTGCTCCTCAGGGCTGTTTTCCTGAAACACTCTCTGTGCTGCTTCCCTTGCAGTGGCCCATTGATTTTCAATATTTGATGGTGTTTGTGCACGTGGCCGTGGGGGATCAGTATCTGAGGGGCACATTCTGTATGTCCTCACACCCTAAAAGCCACCTGTGGTATCCCAGCCCTCACCTTTGCCATGGGGATGTCCCACTCCATCCTGGCACGGCTGCCTGTGGCTGCTGTGCCAGGCCAGGTTCAGCCCTGAGGTCCCAGCTGGAGGGGGACACAGACCAGCCCTGCAGAATCTTCCTGCACTGCCCAATTTCCAGGTGCCACTTTACAGACACTGGTTTCTGTGCAGGAAGAATAATTAACCACCGAGGCTCTAATCTCACCTTTCCAGCAGCTCAGGATCCAGAGGTGGCATTTCCACATTCCTACTTTACATGAAACCTGAAGGAAACCCTCAACCTTTCCCAAATAACACCAGATTAGAGAAAAAAAAATAAAAAAAGAGGCTTTTCCTTCCTTCCTCCTGCTTCTCAGTGAGCCTGGATCGGGCAGAAGGGCTTAATTGTGCCTGGGAATGTGAAGTTCAGGAGCTGCCACTTGGGTTGGCTTTTTCCCACTCCCAGCTCCAGGCTGGCACTGTGCTGGAAGGAGACATTGCTGTGGCTTATTGAGGCACCCTGAGCTCCCTGGCTGCCAACATTGGGGTGCCTTAAGGTGCCTCAATGAGCCTCTCTCAGCAACCTCCCAGCCAAGGACCCACAGAGAGGTTTTGGCATTCAGGACATCTCCCATGCCATCCCAGCTCTGTGGCAGAGCCATGGTGACCACAGCTGGCATTCCCTGCAGGGTGCACATCCCAGCTCTGCCAGTGCCAGCACAGCCACTCCAAGCAAAGGCAATGCCAACCCATCCAGCCACTGCTGAGAGGAGATAATTAAATCAACAGGCAATTAAACCCTCCATGTGGTCCCCATTTTGCGTGACGTGAGGGCGATGCTCGCGGCGCAGATCTCCAAGTGAGGGATGAGCTCACAGGCAGCACTGGGCTGGTTTTGGTGTCCTTTGCTCCACCTACAGATTTGTGAGGGTGTGTGATCTGCAGAGCTGGGATGATGTGAGCCCCCAAGTATGATAACATCTCCCGAGGTGTGACTGCACCCAGCCCCCAGCCTGACCCTCAGCGGGTGCTCTGTCCGTCCCCTAAGCTGCAAAGGGAAAAGAAAATGAAGGAAGGGAAGATCAGATGGCATCAGTGTGGCTGGCAAAGACCCCTGGACATCTGCAGGAGCAGACAGGGCTGGAGGAGCTGGGTGTGGTACCCCTCAGCCAGCACCCAACCCAAGTCCTGAGGGTTGGGGTTTGTCCTGGTGGCTGGGCCTTGCCCATGGCTCCTCCTGAAAGGCTGTGAGTGACACTGCCGGAGTTTCCAGCTTGAATGGAAATTGGAGATGCCAAACCTAATCCCATCGTGGTGCTGGTGATGACCCCAGTCTGGTGAGAGGCTGGTGTTGGTGGGCTGGCAGCTGAGCCAGGCGTTGGCTCCACTCCCTAAAGCCACAGCTCCATCCCAAGAGCCACAGTGGCCACGGGGTGTTTTTAGTTCAAATGCAGGACTTTACAGCAAAATCCTCACACATATTTTGGCAGGACCTGTTCAGGGCATGGGGCTGATGGTGTCCCCCTGCCCCTCAGTGATGGGGGACAGCCAGAAGGGGACATTGCCCTCTGCTTGTGGTCCCTCGTGGTCCCCCATGGTCCCCCAGCTCCGGGGTCGGGGCTGGCAGAGCCGGTGTTGCCGGGAGCCACACGCACATCCTGCAAGGGGAAGAGCCCTGCTCCCAACATCTGCTTGGCGTTTGTTTGTCTTTCATTCCCATTCCTGCCCTGCCCCCTCTCTGCTTTCATCCCTCCATCTGCACAGGCCTAAAAATAGGGCCGTGGCCAGACTCGGTCTGTGCCTCATCAGCCTGTCGGGATTTTGGTATGATCCCATTTGTATGATCCCCAGCAAGGTGGGGACAGGACCCACCAGTGTCCCTCAGATGCCACTTTCCTGCCCCAGATGCCAAGTGGCTGTTCAGGGGTACCTGCACCCCTGACTTTTGCTCTGGGCACTGTTGGCTGCTCCCAGCCCAAAATGCTCAATCCTGGGCATGGGGGATCTCAGGCTGAGCCTCATGTCAGCCCCTGCATGGCCCCACTGCTGCATCCCCACTGCTGGGGATGACACCAACTGCAAAGGTACCCTTGTGGCAGAGGAAGAGCAGAGAGGTTTCCCCAACCTCCAACTCCCAAAAAGTGCTTGGGATGAAGGAGTGGAGCCACAGGGATGCCCTTATCACCTGGCTGGGGCTGCAGTAGGACCTGGTTCTGCCACCTGGGCTGCTCTGGGGTCCCTGTGGGCTGCCCCGGGAGTTTCCATGCCTCCTGCTCCCCAGGCAAGCTCATCCCCTCAGCCTCTCGGGAGTGTGGAGCAGGATGAGCATCAATTTGGCACGTCCTTGTGTCCCCCTGCCCGTTCCCCAAGTTGCTATGAATAAATCATTGTTTTATTAAAGAGAAGCAGCTGCTTTTTTTCTTCTCTTTTTTTTTTTTTTTTTTTTTTTTTTTTTTTTTCCTGACACCCCATCCCTACCCACGGAGCCCTTTGGCACATGCTCGAACGCTGAAGCCCCATTGAGGGCCCCCAGAGCATAGCAATTGATACACATAGATCCCCAAATCCTATTCAGACCCCGCTTTTCTGCACGAGCAGCCTCTAAACAGCTCATTCACTGCTCTTTTTGTCGCCGGGGTTAAGTGGTTAAGTGTGTGTGGATCCCATAAAAGGCCTTTACTCCATGAAAAGCTATATTTACATTGTAATCACCAAAGAACTGTTTAGGCAGTCAATAGCGGGGCAGCGGCGGCGGGGGCTCGGCGTGTCCCTCACCTCTCCCGCTGAGCCCCCCGGAGCAGGACTTTTGTGGGATTACGTCCCCCCTCGCCAGCTGCCGGGGGCCGCCGCTCTTTGTCTGGGCGCGGAGCGGGGACAGCCCCGGCTCCTGAAGCAGCATCCCGCATCCCGGTGGCCCCGTTCCCCCGGCGGGGACAGCGCCCCGAGTCCCGCTCGGCCCCGCAAGCCTGGCATGAGCCTGGTGGCACGGCGGCTCCCGGGCGAGCTGTGTGCTGGGTGGGCTGGGGGCAGAGTGGCCACCAAAGCACCTTGTTGAGCTCAGCCCCGTCATCAGCTGTGGGAAGCCAGGGCGCTGGGAATATCCCCCTGTCTGCCCTGGGGTGCTCTGACTCCCAGGAAAACACTTTGACCCTCGTTCATGGAGAAAAGTTCCAAAGCCTCAAGGTAAACTAGAAACCACAAAAGTGTGAAATAGACTGTAAAGGTTGTAGATAGTAGTTCAGTATGTCACATGAGTGAGAAATTTAGGTTTTAGGATTTTTAGTATGTTATTGATGGGTTCAAGACGGAGGATATAGGGTGTTGTCTCGAATTCCTTTCTTGTCTCTTCTTCTTCCTCTTCTTGAGTTTAGGTGGTATCTTGCAATTGGGTAGAAAAATCCACATTGTGGGTCTTTAGGGGTCAGTTGTTGGGTTAGAAAGGGAAATAATTTAGGTGTCACTTCTTAATTGGGTAGTTTAGTTTTTGATTAGACTTAAAAAGACCTTGCAGCACGAAGTTGTTGGCCATTTTTCTGCTGTTTTCACACATGCAAGGTCTGGGCGAAGACAGTGTGCTGAAGTTTTTATAACAATATACAGAAACTGAATACTGAAAAAGTCCAATGTGTTTCTGGTTCCTGACACAGAACTGCTCCAGGAGGGTGTCCCCTGCCAGGGGAGCCCCCAGGGAGTTGCCCAACTTGGGGCCTGCAAACTCACAATCACTGGAAGAATTAGGTTGGATATCAGGAGGAGGTTCTTCCCCCAGAGGGTGCTGGGCACTGCCCAGGCTCCCCAGGGAGTGGTCACAGCTCCGAGGCTGCCAGAGCTCCAGGAGCGTTTGGACAGTGCCCCCAGGCACACGGTGGGATTGTTGGGGTGTCCTGCTCAGGATCAGGAGCTGGACTCAATGATCCTCGTGGATCCTTTCCAAGTCAGGACATTCCATGATTCTATTCTGTGATTAACCAACCTCCTGGCTCCAGGAGCCTCCCTGGTACCCTGTGAGTGAAGTGTGAGCTAAAATTTTATCACTTTAACAAGATTAATTGAGCACAGCCAGGAATGGCAAAAGCAAAATTAATTCACTGAGAGCAAGGCAAGGGCTTCCCTTTCCACCAGCAGCAATTTCCATGTAATCAATTAGATGATGTTCCAACTGATATCCCTGTGGGGGAATGCTCCTGCTCTCCCCACACGGGAGCAAATATTCATAACAGCAGCACCTGAAGAGTAAATATGGGAGAATCCCCCCATATTCCCCTGGAAACCCCCATGAGGTGTGCCCAGGAGGGATTAGCACTGGGACAGCCAGTGGGAATGGGAGGCTGCATCCCTGTAGGCACTCAGATAGGGATGGAGGTGGGGATGAGGTCAGGAATGAGGCTGGAGGTGGAGATGGAGATGATGGAGACGGAGATTGAGATGGATGGGAGTGGATGGGAGGAGATGAGGATGAGAATGAGGATGGGGATGCCTCTGGCAGACACGTGCCAGCAGAATTCCCTGTTGAGGAGCAATTTCAAACCACGCTGGTCCCATTACAAACCACAGGGAGTAAGGTGGGACTGCCCATGGGACATGGCCACCATCCCCTGGGTGCTGGAGTGGTGGTGGAACAGCCCCACTTGATGGGGTCTCCCTTCCCCTGCTGTATTTGTCCTCTTTGCTCCTGAAAAACAGATATGAGGATGTTTTCACAGTTCTCAGTTACACACTTCAGCTTGTCCTGGTGCCTTGTGTGAGGCTTTGTGATACAAGAAGTTCAGAATTCTTTTACTGCTCCCTGCTGCCCAATGGAATTGGAATTGCGAGGCTGAATACACTGGTTAATAAAGAAGGTGACTTTGCCAGTGGGCAAACCCCCCATGGATGGGGTTCCTGGCTCCAGCACAGGCTGAAGGATGACATTCCCTGCACAGGAGCTGGCAGAAAGGTGCCCTGTGTGCCCCTGTGCCATGCCCTGCCCTGGCAGCACCGCATTTCCAGCACCAGCTCTGGTCCTGGCCCTGCCTTGCCGAGCCATTCCCATCATCCCAGGGTTTTGTTTTCCCTCTGGTTTGGCTCCTGCCTGGATTTTTCAAAGGCTCTGGAGCAGCGAGCGCCCTTCCTCCCCCAGCCGGCGCACATTGTTCGAATTAGTGCCTAAATGAAAGGATATTGTTGGTTCCTGTTGGGAGATAATAACCTCGGTAGCGGAGGGAATTTCACCCATGCAGAGAGAATTTGCTGGGCTGTTCCCCTCGCCGGGGTCCGTCTCACTGGGACGATGGCTGATGGGAACAGATCCGCCAGGAAGCGGGGGTTTATCTCGGCATGCCGCTCTAATTGCTGAAAACTCTGCTTTCTGACCTCAAAAATGTGCCACTGCTCCCCATCTGGCACGGGGCACCTGTGGCACAGCACAGCCAGGATCAGCGCTGGTAGCAGAAGTTGCCAGTCACAAACCCCATGGAAAAGTGCTCCTGTTCCCAAATTCTTACAGGATTTTGGTTTTCCCTCTTCCTTCCCATCCATCTGCCTTCTCCCACGGCTTAAGGAGATATGAACCCCTTGCCGTGCCATGGAAGTGGAAGAAAGAGAAAGGAAAATGTACCCAGACAATGGAAATCCCAGTATTTCCATTTTTATAAAAGCACAGAGGATTTCAAGCATATGGGAAACATCCTCGTCAGCCCAAAAGGCACCTTCTGCTCCATTTTTCTGTTGTGGGGATGCCAAGCGGCTCCTGCTGCCTCAGTGGCCATCACCACCGTCCTCAGGATGCTCTGTCAGGTGCTGGTGGTGTGGAGGTCACAGGGACACAGGGACAAGCACAGAGGCACCTGGATGATGCCAGGGCAGGAGGGAATGGGCTGTGGGACCACAGGTGGGCACCAGTGCTGAGCCCATGTCCAGCCATCCCACCTGGATTCAACCTGGACAGTCATTTCATTTTACAACCCAAATTTTATTTTTTTTTTCATAGCCAATTGTGCTCGGATTGAATTTTTAACAGATGTTTTTACTTGTTATAGGTGAAGGAAAAATAACTCAAAGTGTTTCTTGAGTAGTGCTTGTTCAAAGTTCTCCAGTGGAGCTGTTTCCACATCAGAAAATCCTGACTATGTGCAATCAAACATTTAATTTCCATGGACACAATATCAGAGGATTCCTTCAGGTTAGAATCTGTTACAGTTATTAATCAAAGCAGCGCAGCTGAAATGAAACCTTTTATTGAATGTTGTGACAAAGGGATAAATTAAAGCATTTCTGGAATGTATCAGATTTGGGTCCAAGGCTGAAATTTCAAAATCCTGACTTTTTTTTCTGCGTTATGAAGTCCAAATGTGGAGCCTTTCTGTGTCAGAGCAAATGTGCAGCA
Organism: Chloebia gouldiae; assembly: GCA_003676055.1. Taxonomy (NCBI): domain Eukaryota; kingdom Metazoa; phylum Chordata; class Aves; order Passeriformes; family Passeridae; genus Chloebia; species Chloebia gouldiae. The sequence goes on along the minus strand of QUSF01000067.1, from coordinate 741,285 downwards.
CTTGGGGGGTGCTGGAGCTGCGGGGCTGACACCGTTCCACGGCAGGGAGGGAGAGAACGTGGCTGCAGCACATGTCACACGTCCCATTCCCAATTAATGACACCAACCCTTCCAGGGACACTCTGCTGAGGATCCCTCGGGCTCGGAACAGGCGAGGGACGGTGATTAAATTAAAAAATATATATATTTCCATGTGCGCTGAGATTCTCATCCCCGAATGCTTGCAAAGAAATAGATCCATCCACGGGAGAGCTCTGCCTGCAGCCACACGGGGCTGGGACCGTGCTGGAGCAGATTTGAGGACCCCAAGGTGGGGACCCGCCCGCAGCTCTGGGAGGTGACGCCGAGGGACAAAGCCACCCAGAGGCACCGGCTGTGGCGAGCGCCCGTCCCTCCCCCTTCCTTTCCATTTCCCAAACAATTTCCTAATCAGACCTTTCTGTCTGGAGTTTATTAGTGATTCACAGGCCAAGAGGAAATGGTGATTTTTGGGTCCTGCTCTGATGGAAGGGGTGGAGTCGGCAGCAATATTCCCTTTTTGTGGCTCAGCAGCGGATAAACCGCAGAGGAAACGTCAGCGGGATCCAGCCCCGTTTCCCTGGCAGAGCCCGGCTCCCTCGGCCGAGAGAAATCCACTTTTGGGGGGGTTTAGGAGAGCAAAGAGTAAGGAAGCTTCCTCCTCAGAATGAGTGCTTGGCGAGGGGGTCTGTGCCCCCGCTGGGTGACAGAGCTGCGTGTCCATCACTGCGGGAGGGTCGCACCTCCGCCGGGCGCCCCGCTGCCCTTTCCTCCTCCTCCTCCTCCTCCCCTGCTACCCAAAAGCTGATTCTTGGGGCTGCGAGCAGGCTCTGACCTCCGTGGGATTCCCAGCTCCTCTGAAATCCAATCTGGCTGCGAATCCCTGGCATTTTCCACCAATACAGCCCATTTGCCACTGCTTTTGAATCTGATTGAAAAGGAGTTCGAGTTACAGGTAGACATCAGGCAGCAGGACTGGGCAGGGGTTGGGGCTGTGGACAAGGGAATGGGGTCGCCTGGATTCAGCCCCTCTGCCCTTTCCCCAGCCTGCAAGTGGTGTTTTCCCCAGAATATCCTGTAGGAAATGCAGCCCATGGGATTCTGTGTGTAAAGCAGCACAGGGCTGGGGCTGGGGATGAGGATGAGGATGGAGCAAGGCCAGGGATGGGGCTGGGTTGGCAGTGATGCTTCCTCCCTCCAGACCAGCGGCATTTCCGGCCCCTCTTCAGAGAGGAACGCCAGCACTTGTACAGCCTGGGGTTGCTTTTCTTTTCCTCAGCTTAAAAAAAAATGACCAGCATCTATGAAAATAAGAGTGTTGGTTTTAAATTTTGTGAGGCCAAGAGGACAAACCTGTTAATGGCATTCTCCTCCTCCTCCTCTTCCTCTCTTGCTCTGCAGGACCTGCCACTGCTCCCAACACGAGGTTTTCCAGCCCAAACTCTGCAGTCACAGGGCAGCGTGGTGGTCCCAGTGGCTCCTGTTCCCACTGGCAATGTTGGACTTCAATCCTCACGATCCTCAGTCCTTGTGAAGCCCCTCACAGCTGGGGACATCCAGGGCCACGTTGCCCAGAGACGTCACCCATGGCTTTGACCCAATGCTCAGCCCCAGTTTCAGCTGGCTGTGGGGAGAGCTGCTTGCCCAGGACCCCCTCGCTGCCCTCCCCTTGTATTTACCCGAATGTGTTTACAATTACAGGGAATGCCAGGGAACGCAGAGCGCCGTGGCCAGCGAGTCAGCGTCGGGGCAGTGCGGGCTGGAGGTCAGCACACTGTTTACTTTAATTTCTCTGAGAGCTTTTTGGGAGATTTCCCTCCTCCATTATTAAACTCAGATGAGCTGCTGGGGAGGTTAGGTCGCATGTGGTTCAGGGCACTTTTTTCTTTTGTAATTTTTTTTTTCATATTTGCAATGTTTCACCCTTAACTCTTTCGGGACAAGCTGCCCATCTCAGCACTGGGATACCAAGATGAGCCCATGAGTGGGATGGTGGCTCCTGGGTGAGCTGTGACCTGGACTGGTGTTGGAGTGCTCAAGGCTTGAAGATGCATCACTGGGAGTTTTAGGCTGGATATTAGCAAAAAGTTCTATCCCCAGAAGGTGCTGGAGTGCTGAACAGCCTTCCCAGGGAACGGTCACAGCCCCAAGGCTGCCTGAGCTCCAGGAGCATTTGGAAAACGCTCTCAGGGACATGGTGGGATCCTCAGAGTGTTTCTGGCAGAGGGCACGGGGGCTGCAGGCAGAACCTGGGCAGCACCAGCAGCAGCACTCGCCTGTGCAGGAGCAAGGCCGTGCATCCCCAGCTCATTTTGCACTGAGCAGCTTCGAGCTCCGGTGCCTCCTTCCCAGCAGAGGGGTTGGGGCTGGCCAGGGCCACGACACGGGGCTGATGTCATGTGGGCACAGGGCCAAGTGCCAGGGCTCCTTCTGGGACCAACCTGGTTCGAAGGCCGTGGCACGCTGCAGCGCTTAGCGGGACGCGTGGCACAGGAGAAGCAGCTGGCAGGATGGGCACAGGGCTTGGGGAGCTGTGCCCTGGGATTGAAGGATCATTCCCACCGTGGCCAGTGCCAGGCTGTCATCTCTGGCACATCCCTGTGATGGCAGCAGGTCTCTGCTGGTGCAAGATCACAGAGGTTACCCCAGCCAGGACAGGGAAGGGCACGGCATCCGGGCCCCAGGGAATGGCCCTGGTGGAGTAATTGGTGCCTCCTGGAGAAGCTCCAGTGGGTCACCCCAGCACCCTTCTCCCTTCCAAGCCCAGGATCCACAGCTCCAAAACCCCAGCACATCAAGTGCTGTGCTCAGCCTTCTTAAATTATTTTTAATTTCCTGAATGGAGAGCTTTTAATTTATTTCTGGAACAAAGTGGGGAAG
>QUSF01000067.1:702112-733387 GCA_003676055.1 Chloebia gouldiae | reverse complement strand
CCCCCCGGCCCCGCTCTCGTGGGGTGCGGCTCTTCTGGGGGTGCAGCGGTTTTATGGGGGTGTCACCCAGCCCTGGACCGAGCAGATGTCACTGCGGGGGGCTGCGGGGCGGGGGTCCCGGGGTTCCAGGCCTCTGGCAGCACCCTGAGCTGGGGTCCTGCACCCCTCCTGGTGCCCCGCTGCTGGCCGGGGTCAGGCCGGGACACCCAAGGGTTCCGTCCTGCGATTGCTGCGATCTCCTCGTAGGAGAGGGCTTGGAGGGCGCCTCTCGCTGCCAGTGACCCGGCAAGGAACGCTGGGATAACCATTCCTTTTCTGGGCCCGCCTGTTCCCAGTCCTGCGGAGAAGGACAATGGGGTCACCAGTTTGGGTACAGGCAGAGACCAGCCCCCCACCCTGATGCAGGGCTGGTGACAGAGGGTGTGCAGAGGAGCCCAGGCAGTCTCAGCTGCTGAAAGACATTTATTGCTGTTGGGGAAGCATCTCCTTCCAAGCACACCTTCACCAGCATGGAATTAATTGCATCAGCCAGAGCCCAAATGCTGCCAGCAGCACGTGCAGCTGCTTGCCTGTGCCCTGTGATGCCCTTTGGCATCACCCAAGGGATGCTGTAGGAACACAGGGAAGATGGATGGAATGGGAGGTGGCTCCTTGAGCTTCTGCATCAGTTGGGAAGATGCCTTTAGATGGGTGGCATACCTGCCTATGGCAAGGGGTGGGAACTAAATGAGCTTTAACATCTCTTCAACACAATCCATTCCATGATTCCATGATGTTGCATGGGGCCATGGTGAGAGCAACAGCCAAACAGCCAGGAACACTGACTCCATGATAGGTCCAGTGCCTTTAAAGAGGTAAATAAAGTAATGAGCGTGTTTTTCCCCGCTGTAGCTGCCCTGAGCTCTGGTTGTGCCAGCCCAGGTGCCCGCAGGGTGTCACGGCTCCGTGTCTCTCTTGCAGGCAGGACACCGGTGAGATGTTTGCTGTCTGCCCGGCAAACGCCCCATTCCGGCAGGGCCGGGGGGGCCCAGCGCCGGGCACGGCCCTCCCCGGGGCGGGACATGGGCCGGACTCCAACTCCAACTTCGTGGGAGAGGTGTGTGACAGCAACGAGAACTGGAGCCAGCCAGCGCCGGGGTCCCCGCCGGAGGAGGGCTCCCGCCGGAGCGAAAACACCACAAATCCCTCTGATAATCTGCTGTTATTAATGCAGAGACAGATGGTCCAGGGCCGGCTCGGGGACACCGCCCCGGGCCTGGGCGACACGCAGCCCGAGCAGGGGGTGCGCAGCCCCCCCGAGGGAGCGGAGGTCAGCGGGGCAGGGGGACAAAACGCTGCTGAGGAGGCGGCCGGGGGGTGTGCGAAGCCCCCGAGCTCCCCTGCAGAGGACAACGGCTACGCCAGCAGCTCCCTCAGCATCGACAGCCCCGACAGCACCTGCAGCACCACCTGGGACCCTCCTGCCTCTGCCCCCCGAGCCGAGAGCCCCCCTGAGGCAGGGACAGCTGAGCCTGAGCTGGGGACCCTCCTCCCGGTGCTGGCAGAGGCCGTGCAGCACCTCCAGGACAAGGAGCGCTTCAAGGAGCAGGAGAAGGAGAAGCACCACATCCAGCTGGTGATGTACCGGCGCCTGGCCCTGCTGCGCTGGATCCACGGCCTGCAGCAGAAAGTTGTGGACCAGCAGAACCGGTTGCAGGAGAGTTTCGACACCATCCTGGATAATCGCAAGGAGCTGATCCGCTGCATGCAGCAGGGCCCAGCCTGCGTCGCTGCCGCGGCTGCTCCCGGCCCCTGAGGTGCCAAAGGCTCTGCCCAGCCCAGCCCTCACCCTCCGGATGGTGGGGTGTTGGCTGGTGGCATCTCCATCCTGTGCCGAGCGCTCACCAGGGCTCTGGGTGCCCACCCTGCCCTTCCCATCGCTCTCCAATGCATCCAAGAGTCCCTGAAGAGGTCATCTCCATCTTCCTCTGTGCTGGAATTTGTTTTGTCCTGCAGCCAGGTCTGGGGTGGCACTGGGCTGGGTCCACCTCAGGACCATGGGGTTTGCTGAGCCTGAGGTGACCAGGCTCATCTTTAAACCTGATCTAGTCCCTTGTTGAGCCTGGCTTAGCCAGCCAGTGCCAGGATGGCCATGCTGGAGCTGAGGGCCCCAGGGCAGTGAAGCTTCTAAACCTCCCTGGGCAAAGCACTTCCAGCATGTGCTGCATCCCCTCATCCCACCTGTGCCAGTGCATCCCTACAGCCACAGCCCAGCCCCTGGTAAAGGTTGCTTGTTGGTGAGAGTGAGGTGTCCTGGGCTGTGAGAAAGAAAAAAAATCATTCTGAAAAGTGACCTCAGAATGCTGGAAAGTAAATTTAAGTCAAATGATCCAACAGAATATATGTTTTTAATGGCACTATTAGAGAAAAGTTAATTTAGGTCTATGTGTGTGTGTGCATGTCTGTCTGCTGTGGGCAATGCTCTCACTCAGTGCATGATCCCAAAGTTGCTCATGAACTTGTGGTGTTGGTGTTTATATTAATTTATCATTTGGGAGCAAAAAGAATTTTTTTTAATCGGCATTTTATCCGGTGAGAGCTGTACACAGAACCCAAGGAACAATTGTCTTACCTAGAGATGGAAGAGGAGCTGCTGTGTGTGTTTGCTGTGCTTTGCTGTGTATCCATAGGACACGCATTCCATTTAAGTTCTGATGTGGAGGAGCAGCAGTGGGCAGTGAGGGCTCAGCCAGAGGGCTCTGCGCCCCCCATCCTGCCCCTCTTGCCAAGCAAAGCCAGGCACTGATTCCATTTCTCATCTGCAAAGGAGGGTGGTGAGGGATTCCAGAGATTCCTCCCAGCCAAATCCTTCCTGCCATCGGAGGAGCCACTTCACCAGGACCCCAGTGAGCAGCAGAACCCGGCAGCCTGGTGGGATCCTGGCACCCACCACCCACCAGATGCTCCTGGACTGTGGACAAACAACTCTGGCCAAGCCCAGCAGTGCCCCACGGGCCGGGGGCAGCACCAGGCTCCTCCTGCCCCACATGGGGCACAGCCGGGCTCTGCGACCCCTGGGGCTGCTGCCAGCGGGTGAAGGCAGGAGAGCCACAAAAATCCTCTTCCAAAAAGGACATTTTAGTGGCAAAGGGTGCACTCAGCTCAACCTGTGCCAGCGCTGGAGGATTCTGGCAGCTTCCTGCAAGGCTCATGCTGCCCTTCCCTTCCTTCTGCTTGCTCGTGTCCAGCACCTGCTGCCTCTGTTGTATCCCAGACTGTGATCATGGGCATGTTGCACACCTTAATAAAAACCTTGGAGCTAAAGGAGCTGAGCGTCAGCTGGATTTGTTCCTTTCTTTCCCTTCCCAAGGCTGCTGGGCTGGGAGCAGCCACCCTGTGCTTGCCACGAGGGCTGGAGCGTAAATATGAATATGAATATAAATGTAAATGTAAACGTAAATATAAATATAAATAATATAAATATAAATATAAATATAAATATAAATATAAATATAAATAATATAAATATAAATATAAATATAAATATAAATATAAATATAAATATAAATATAAATATATATAAATATTTGTCCAGGTGGGACTGTGGGTGAATGGCAGGTGGAGGACACAGGTGTTGGCACCTTCCTCCCATCCCTGCATCCCTGGGCATGCTGCCCTGCTGGGCCAGCAACGCTGTGCCAGCGCTGGCAGTTCACCCAGGCTCCATTTTTCCAGGTTTTTTTTAAACCCCGGGGTGTGTTGCTCCTCCCCTCTCTCCCGTGGGACAGCCGGGGTGCAGTCTGAGTGCAGGATTCACCTTCTGGCCCAGGAGAAGGCGGCTGGAACCGGGGGGACCGGATTCCCGAATTCCTGGCACCCTGCCCTCCGGCCCTGCTCGTGGGGAGGGCTGGGGGCAGCTCCGGGTGATGGGGGTGGCAGATAACAACACCTGAGTGTTGACCCAAAGGTGACTTTGCCTCAGGCTTCAGAGATTAACTAAAGATGAAAAACCGAGGCTGTAGCAGCCCTTTGAACCCTCTCTCACCTTTCCCCCCACCCTTTCCTGCTTCTCCTTTCCAGCCTCCGAGTCTGTGGGAATCCAGGGATGCAATTCAGGGATCCATGAACAGGCACAGCAAGGCATGAAGGGCAGAGTGGCCACATTTTTCCATCCTCATCCGTGCTTGGAGGTTTGTCCAAACCCTTGGGGGTTCCACAGGATGTGGGGTGCTCCTCTCTGAGCTCATTTCTCACCTCATCCACTTTCCATGGAGCCCGTGCTCCCTCAGGTTTGGGAGAACATGAGCCCTCCCTGCCCCGCAACGAGACTGAGAGATTCTCTGTTTGTCTTGGTCAAATGCTTTACACAAATAATTATTTCCAAGGTAAATATTGTGAAAATCCAGATTATTTGCTCAAGAAATGAAAGAATAACTGTGGGAGCACATCAAAGAGGTGGATATGCTCTGGCAACGAGAGGCTTCCTCCCTGGTTATTGGGAGCCTGATGCTCCTGCCCCAGGACCTGGCTGGAGATGGCCAGAACTGATTTGCAAAATCAACTTGAGACAGAGCTTTTCCACCCCCAGCTCCCGTGCCCCAAATGAGATTTGGGAATTAATTAAAAACTCGACCAATTGCGGAAGGGAAAACCAATAAAGACACAAAATGCTGCGGGGTTGAGCCCAGGCCAGCTTGGAGGGGGCAGAGTCCCACTCCCAGGACAATCTGACCCTGCTCCCTGTGGGTGCACTTCAGGTGGGACCCAGAACCTCATGCCAGGGATTTTCCCATCCTCAGGGATTGCCAAACCTCCATAAAAGGGCTGAATTCTCACCTCACAGAGGGGTTAACTTGGCTCTCAGGAGCCCCAAACACCCCCAGGTCGGTGGGAATGCCAGCAGCAGGATCTGGATCCAGCCACTGGTCTGAGCAGAAACCTGGAGCCACGTTGGGGCTCCACTCAGCATGGGGGATCTGAGCTGTGGACCCCACGGCATCCAAGTCTGAATTCCCGTGCCTGACCCACGGCCCCTCTGGTTTTAAGGCCTCCTCTGAATGTTTATTATTGCTATTATATCAAATCCCTGTGACGCTGGGCCAGTTTTACTGCACAAAGCAGGGTTTGGCAAACGTTGCCTTGCTTTGAAAGTTAAAATAATGGCATTAAACCAAAAGTGAGTATTTATGAAGCTTTGGAAGGAAATATTTTACCTTGTAATTGGAATCCACTCTAACCCTTTCCAGTGTTTTGTGGGCTTAAAAAAAAGTCTTTAAAATAAAATTGAATGATGTGATAACTGATGCAAGGAAAGTACAAAAGAAAATTAATCATCTCAGGCCATTATCCAGAGATCCAGACTGGGACACACTTAAAGCACCCCAGGATCCCTTGTTTATTGTGTCTCAAAGACTTCCAGATCCCACATGTTAGGTTTGCAGTGGGAAAAGGGCTTTTCTTGCTCTCAGCTGGGAAGGTGAGCAGAGCTCCCCTCATCCAGTGTGGTGAGGGGTCCCATACCCCTGGGCACCCCGTGTCCCACTGTCACCATCCTTCCCAGGCTGCTCCCCGGGGCATGGAGGAGTGGGGCTGGCCAGAGAGAGGGGCTCAGCCCTTATAGGATCCATATGTACCATCGTGCTGGGAGCACCTGCCACTGTCTGGGAGATCCAGGGGGGTGGTGGGGAGCAGGGCAGCTCTGTCCTGCTGCTCCAGTCTCTCCACAGCGAGCTCCTCCTTTTTCCTGCAGTGGCAATGACCAGTGGGAAGTGGAGGATTGGAGGCAAATCCTGGGGATTCACGTGTGGCCCTGAGCCTTGGTGCATCCCTCCTTTTCCAGCAGCATCCACTGGGGCAGAACCACCATTCACAGGATTTTTCAGGCTATTCTCACTCCCTGATGTTTTATATTTCATTTTAACTGCCTCACATTGGCAGAATAAATACAGAATAAATACAGAAGAAATTTCTGCTTGAAACAGCTGAAGATAACCAGTGCCAAGAGCTCAGGGTGGACAAGGTGGGGGCAGGATTTGGAACACCAGGATCTTCGCCCTGCCTTGCACTGCTGAGGTGTCAGGACCCCTTGCAAACCCTGATGCCCTTCCAGAGTCTTTCAAAAACTTGGAATGTGTTAAAATCTGGGGCATCATCCCAGCCTGATCACTGCAGCTGGAAACACGAACCTGGAGCACCACAGCCAGAACTGGACCAGGCTGGGATGGGAACAGCACAGCCCGGCTCAGTGTGAGCATCCTCCTCACCTCGAAGTTCGTTTTCCAGGACTCGTTTCCTGCTCGTCCTTTCCAGCGGCGTTGGGATGGGCGGGACCCCCAGTGCCGGGCTCTGCCGTGGTATCTGATGGAAACGCGGTTTGAGCCTCCCTTCTTTAATGATTCCCTTTGAAATGTTGTTGCTTCCGCACATCCCCCTTCGGGGTAGAATATTAAGCAAGAGCAACTCGGCTGGAAATTCAGATTGTTTTTGTGTCTGTTTTCATTTACATTTTAATGACAGAGGAATTGTAGCAATCGAAGCAATCAGGCTGTTTGCAGCAGGGCCAGGGAAAGGGGCAAAAAAAAATCACCTGCCACCACCTCACCTTTGCCCTCTGTAAACAGAAGCAGGAGCTAGGAATCACCAACTTTTGGCATGAAGGGGCTCTTTTTACCCTTTCTCCTGCCCAGGCAGGTGGGATTTATGTCAGAAATGGGCTCTTGGAGCCCTTGCAGGGGCTTTGCCCAGGTGCAGCATTGAGACCCAGCTGCACGGGGTGTTTGGGGAAGGGGATGTGGTGTGAAGGAGCGAGCACATGGATGCTCTCTGTTTGGGGTGGCTGGGTGCTGAGGCTGAAGGTGCTGGTGCTGCTCCAGGAGCTCACTGCACCTGCAGGAGGAGGGGAGAAGAGGTCCCAGACATCATCCTCTGCTTCGGACAGAGGTGGGGCAGGATTTCCCCTGTGAGAGCAAAGCCCTGTCCCAGGAACCAACTCAGTGCCCAGGAACCAACTCAGTGCCTCACCAGCAGCTCGTGGCTCTTCAGATGAGGTATGGGGATCCAGGCCTCCCTGAGAAAACAGCTGGGAGTAAAGATCACTGGAAGAGAGGCAATAAACTCTCGGTTATTCTTCTGCCAGGGAGGCCAATCGAGCTGCAAAGAGTGCCCCAAGGCCAGCCGTACATCATTATTCCCTCGCACGGGTCCTGTGTGATGTAGTGGCTGTCTCGCTGGAGGGAATGCCTTCCCGGTTTTCAGCATCAGCTCTGGAATATCTGGAGCCCTGGAAGCATCGGGTTGAATCCCAAAAGCCCCAGTGCTGCATTTTATTCCTTCAAGATGATAATAATCCGAGTGCCACACACACAGGGCCTGTCCATGAGTGTTTGATTGAGGGCTAAAAACAAAGGGTCTTCCTGCACAGCCAACAAACCCCTGTGCAGCCCCAGGAGCTCACTGGGGGGCTGCTGGCTCCTCCTGGCCATGATGGGGGGACACCAATCCCCACGGGCTGCTGCACTTTGGTTTGGGGCTGGGGGCTGCCACAGACAGGCTCCAGCTCCGTGGCATAGAGGGGACTGCAGTGTCACCACCACCAACCTCTGCAGACAGCAACCCCTGGGGTGCAGGCTGGGCTCAGGTTTCAGCCTCTGGCGTGGCCAGACTGGACTCCAAGCTGTCTGTGGACCCCTGGAAGTGGACAAAAGCTCAGGTCAGTGTGGCAGAGTGAGGCTTCCAGCTTGTCTGTGCTTAGACTTAAACTGAAGTGCTTGGCTTGGCTGCATTCACAGACTCTATCTATGTTTTCCATCTTGGAATCTCCATTTCCCTCTGTCCTGGCTTAATTTCTCTGCTCTGGACAGGGCCAGAGGGAGAAGGCAGCTTCCAGCTCCCAGTCATGGATGGAGGCTGCGCTTCACACCAGCAACAAAGTGAAACAACAAAGAAATGCATCTGGGTTTTTAAAGTCCATTTAGGGCTTGGCTCATTTTGTTTTCTGTTCCCAAAACCTCCTTCCCCAAGTCTCCGCCCTGCCCTGCAAGTGGCACCATCTGTATTTTCATGCTGGAGTGCTGTCAGAGGGAGGAGTGGCAGCGTGGCCCCGGCTGTGCCAGGACCCGAGCGCTGGATGCAATCACCACCCCGAGCCTTTCCTCTCTTGAGCTGTGGCACGTTTGGTTTCTCAAACCATCCAAAAACTTCCCAGGGTGAGGAGCTCCAAGCTGACTTTCTGTCTCCTTTGTCTGCTCCAGGAGGGCAAGGAGGAGGATGCAGAGCCAGCACTGGGGCACACACACCCCAGCAAACCCACCGAAACCCGGGAGAAATGGAAACTTTTTAAAAATTCATGAAAACAAGGAATACAAAGCCGAATTAGGAGAGCCAGTAGTGCTGGGCTGAGTCTGTTTGGTGTTGATACTGTGCAGAATTAAGTCAGACTGGTCTTTCTTGTGGCCAGAGGGTAGGAAAAGGGCTCCCAGTGGAGAGGACCCAGCCCGGTGCTGGCGATGCTGAGCGGGGATTGATAACCCGGCGCGGGGGGCCGCGGCTCCGATGGATGCTGCTGCAGGCCCAAAAGCTGCATTTATCCCAGCGATAGCAGCCGAGCCAGAGCTGCAGGCCTTGGGGGCAAAAAAGGCTTAAAAACCCATCCTTCATTCATCAGGCAGCTGAGACAGAGAGGGGGAGGAGGGGGAGACAAAAATGATGGAGAACGAATTAAGAATTGGAGGAAACACGGAGGGGGAGCTGCTGTCAAGGGGCTCAGCTCTGCCCGGACCCTTCCCACAAAGCCAGGAATGGACAGAAACCTGGGTGGGGGGATGCCCTGAAGGGCATCAGGGCATGAATCCCACCTGAGGTGTCACTTCCTAATCCCCAAATAATCCCCCTCTCCAATCCTGGAGACACCCACTGCAGATGCTGGTGGGTGGGAGGCAGCAATGGGTACTGAAATCTGGGGTCGCCTTTCCAGCATCCCCCCCTTGGTGCCCTGGCAATTCTGGGTGGCCACTGGGAATTTTGCAGACAGGAATGGCAGGAGAAGGTTCCTGAGTCACTTCTCACAAGCAAATAATGCAATGTGACGAGGGGCTGCGAGGGGCTGCAGAGATTCCTGCATTGAGGGAAACCCACCATGCACAGAGACCCTGCCCAGCAGTGTGGGCAGGGACCTGCCAGGGCAGGGATCAGGGCAGATCAGGGCAGGCAGAGGAGAGGGAGCAGGGGGCTGGAGATGTTCATGGCTGTGATATGCACCCCAAAAACTTCCACCTGCTGCAGGAGATTTCTGCTCTGCCCCCAGCTCCTTGGGACGTGCAGGCAGCTCACCATGGAAAACTTCCCAAAGGACTTGGTTTGGTTGCATGCTGGAAGAAAACCAAGTTTTAAAGCCTTGAACAGCACTCATTGACTACAGGACCAGAAGGAACCATGACACGAATCAAATTTGACATTTTACCCAGCCTGGGCCAAGAAAACTCACCCAGAACCTTCTCCACCAGCCCCACTGTTCCTGACAGCAGCAGTCTGGGAAAACATCTGTCAGCTCTGTGGCAACAAACGAGGCCATGGGCACAGCAATTAACTCCCCACACCCTCAATATGGGGCCACCCATGGCAGGTCTGAGGGCAGATGTCAAATCCCCCCCTCCACTCATCTTTATGGACACCTAAAGAACATTTGGGAACGTGCCCTGGGTGCTGGGAATGAGCTGTTTGCACCCCATGGGGGTCACCTGATGGCCACACTGGTCACCCAGGCCAGAAGCAGAAGTGTCACCACCCAACATCTCCTTGTTGAGGAAGGAGCCTCCTGCCACGTTACTCAGTGGGGTCCAAAGCGCCAGGATTATGCTGTGGAAATAATTCAAATTAGGCATGCGTGTAATTACCGATATTTTATCCAAACAGGAGGAGCTGGAACATCCCTGGGTATCTGGGGAATCATCTCACTAGATGCAAAGCAGGAAACGATGTGGTGGATGGGAGACAGGCTGATGTGAACCCTGCCCAGGGCTGCCTGGTGGGACAGGGGGACAATAAATGTCCTGAGGGCATGCCACCAGTGCGGGCACCCCAGCCAAGCTCCTCCTCTGCCACCCCTTCCATGATACATCATGGTGGGACAGACATCCAGGCAGTGGACATCCATCTCCAAGCATCCTAAATGCTTGGAATGGCAAGCTCTTGTCCCATCCTGCTCATTTGCCAGCTCCTTCCAAGCTCTGTCAGAGGAGGCTGCATCCCTGCTGGTGCTGCCACTCCAGAGCCTGCACCTTCCTCATGGTGGAGGATGAGGCTGTGGCTGTGGGACCTGGCAGATGAAAGTTGTGTCCAGGGATCTCCAGGGACTGAGAGCCACCAGAAGAGGTGTGAACTGAAACCAGCCAAACTCCTCCAGGCCAGCCCTACTCTGGTTCAGCTCTGAGCAAGTTTTCCATGCCCTGGGTTTAGGGGGTTTTTTTTTGTTGGTTTTTTTTTTTTTTTTGCTTGGAACAAGCTCGATGAGCCAAGTTTTGCATGATTTTCTGCCTCCAGCTCCAGACTTTCCAGCAAGTCAACCTCTAGGCTTGTGCCAGATGCCTGCTGCTGGCTCCTGGTGCTGCCAAAACTGCCCTGGAGGCTGCTCGGGAGTCTCCAGCTCAAAGGCCAGGCACGAGCCTTACCTGGTGCTCGGCAGCAGCCCCGCGGCTCAGGGGACAAGGTGGGGATGGAGCCCGGGGCAAGGGCTCATCCCGGCGCTGCTGGGAGCGTGTCAGAGCAGGTTCCTGCAGTAGAGGTGAAATTTGCAGGGAGCTCCTCCGAAATAAAAGCAGCCTCTGGAGCAACCTTTCCTCAGGAATTACTCCGCTGATTAATCTCTCCCGAAGTCACTGGTGATAAATGAGGCGATTAAGGGACTGACCTGCCTGTGGGGCTGGGGTTTTGTGGGGGTGGGCAGGGAGGGATGTTCCCCCCCACCACCATTTTGGCTCTTTACAGACCTGACACCTCCGAAATCCGAATCACCAGAGCAGCCCTGGGCGGCTCTTGCAGTGGGGACTGTGCTGGGAGAAGGCCACCGGTGACCACCCAGGTCTGTCCCTGCTCAGAGGGGACTTTGGAAATTGGGGAGAGGGTGTGGAGGCCAGAGTGACCTCGTGCAGCCAGGCAGAGGGCTGGGGGTGCTGCTGCTCTCAGCTGCGTTTGGTGGTCCCCGCGTGTACCAGGGGCTAATACGTGTGAAAAGCAGATTTATTTTTGCCTACGTTTCATATTCTTCACGCTCCACGGCGGGAGACAAAGGATCAGCTCTTCAATGGAGTCCTAAGAATAAACCTTAAACCTCATCAAATCCAATCCGGCAATAAAAATTGCCCGAACAAAAGGCCAGGGACGGAGGGTGGTGGCGGGGCCGTTTCCCCACGATAACAAGTTTTCACAAGACTGTTTATCCGCACAATTTGGAACGACACTTAAAATCTCTAATCCCAATAGGCATGAAAGTGCTTGTCCCAAGCAAGCAGGTGGATTGTCCCGGAGCGGCCGCGTTGCCAATGCTGCTCGGTGGCCGCGGCGGTGCCCGTGGGGGTCACGGGGAATGTGCTGAGACGGGGCAGCTGCAGCCTGAATGCCTCCCTTCAACCTCAAAGCCTCAGCCCCTCTCCCCCGCACCCCTCTCCATCCCACCCCCTATTCAAGCCGGTTTTAAAAGGCAGCAAAATGGTTACAAGGTTTAAGGCAGAGGCGAGCAAAATGCTGCACAAAGGGAGGACAAAGGCGTGCGGCGGCCGGTCCCTAATCCAGCATCGCCCATGGCAATGCAGCCCGGAGCGGGGCTGCGCGGATTAAACCCACTGCCAACGCCGGGGTTTAGCGGCAGGGCTGGGGGGTGCCGAGGGCTGTCCCCCCTTCCCGGCCCACCAGAGCCCTCCGGGGCATCCGTCCCTCCAGGGGCAGCGAGGCAGAGCGGTTCACCCCGTCCCTCATCCCAGGGCTGGCGCGGATCCTGTGGAGGCAGGAGGTGGGATGCTGGGAGCTGATGGATGTTGGGCTCAGCAGAGATGCTGAGGGTGGAGCAAGAGCCTCTGTGTCCCCAGTGACATCTCCAGCCCAAAGAAAGCCTTTATTCCTCCTGTCCTTAGACAAAATTCCTGGAAGAGTTCATAGCAAATGACAGCTCCTAAGTTGCCCAGCCTGAGGCCTTCCAAGGCTGTTCCATGAGTCACTGGACCAGCTGCTTTTCCCTAATGGCTGCTGCCTCCAAGCTCCCAGCTCAGCTCCGTGCCAGGAGCAGGTGCCCACATTCCCAGTATAAAGATCTCTACAGGGGGAATCTCCCCTCTGGGGCAGGGATGGGGTAAGCCACAAGCCCCCATTAAAACCAGCAGTCTCATAACCACCAGGACTGGTCACTGAGGACTCCCACACACGTCAAATTCCTGGTGACATCCAGGACAGCCTTGGCTCCTGGCACATGCTGGCCATCCTCAGTTTATGGAAAACTCTTTCCTCTGGGCCTGACACTTCCCCAGCACCCAGAAAAGGAGCCATCTCCCCATAGCATAAGTTTTCTCCTCGGTCTAAAGTTGGTCTTGAAATTAAGGCAATTATTTTCACAGTCTCTGTGTTATGAGCCCGGCACTGTGCCCGGCTCAGCAGACAGCTGCTAATCCCTTTAGCACTCCAGAACTATCACCCAGACAGCAACAGGGCTTGGGATCGACCCGAGCTGACATCCCTTTCACACGTGGAAGCAGGAGAGAAGCATGGCAGGGTCCTTTCTGGGGAGAAGGGCGGGCTGGGACCCCGTGGGTGTCGGGGACGTGTCACGGTGGCAGTGACAAGTCCTGGTGGCTCAGGGCGAATGAGTGTCAGCACAGTGCCAGCAAGCCACGTCTGTAGGTGCCAACGGTGGCACCCCTAACTGGCACCTCTGCCCTGCTTCCCGTGCCCAGGCTGCTGTTTGGGCACGGCTTGGCTGCGGGGAGAACTGCTGGGCTCAGGGTGGGGAGATGCCCTGGGTGTTCCCGAGGTGGGTGGGATGTCCCACGGGTGGCTCGGACATCGCAGGGGAAGGACATTGGAGGACAGGTGAGGGGTGTGCTGCATCCCACTCCCCAGGGCTCAGGTTTGCTCTAGTCCTCACTGGATGCTCTGAGGCTCCTGCTCGCTGCAAAGAGGCTTTTAATTACTGTCAGTGCCTGAGTCCTGCTCTTTCCCCTCCCCAAAGATGGGCCAGGGGCAGGTCAGTGCTTTGGGCCATTTTCAGGCACAGATTTGAGCTCCAAAGTGAAGGACAGAAGTCCCAGGAGTACAACATGCACAGTGCAGCTGGTTTTTAACCAACAGGGCACATGGGCAGAGACTCAATCCCTGCTCAGAGCTGCCCAAGGCATTTCTGGTAAGGAAATCCTCAGAGAGAAAATCTCTTCTCTCCACAATTATGGCCACTGGAGCTGTGTTTGGACACACTCAGTCAGCACAAGGCCGCCCTTTCCTTCCTTAAGCAATCTGCCTTTAGAACATCTATGAAACCACAGCAAAAGCAACTCCTTATTTGGCCAGGTCGAGTATTTTTTCCTCCCCAAGTTCCTGGCTAAAAGAAGGCACTTGAATAAAGTTGAAAAAAATAAACACAAGACAGTGAGGTTGTGCTTTAAATTAGCATTAATTTACAAAGCCCAGACAGACCCGCTAAGCAAATTGTGCCCATTAATATATTAACAACAGATTTTCCCTACTGCTCCTTTGGGTCCAGAGCCTGAACAGGGGCTGGTGATTAAGGCTTTTTTAATTCTAAGAGCTTCAGTGACCGAGCTGGACCCCCGTGTGCCCACGGCTGGGAGGGTGTCAGGGTGACCTCAATAAAGTAGGTGACCACGGCACCTCTAATCCCCTCTTTTAATTGATTACTCTCACCCAGCCCCCGAGGCCATGAGAATGGGGGACCCACCCTCTATAGATTAGCACCCTTTAGTTTACAGATCAGCCACTTTTTCAGTCCTTTGCCCTGCAGCAATGCATGAAAATAACACTAATCTCATTAAGGACAGAAGGGAGCCCTTCAAAGTTTATTAATAATGGGAGCAGACAGGGAGAGAGTCAGGCTCTGGGTCAGATTTCAAAGCCGGGGAAGTGGCAGGAGCTTTCCAAGGGCCTGGTTTTGCCAGGGAGGGGTTTTGCCATGTTTCCAGCTGGATCTGGAGGTGCTGGTGGTGGCTCTGAGGAGCACTGGGGCTACTGAGCACCTGGGAGCCCCCAGATATGGCTGGGAAGGAATGGGCAGTGCCCACCACTGGTTTGGCTGCTTGGGAGCTGCTCCAAGCTCTGCTCCACTGCACAGGACTGTCTTCCCTGCAACCCCCAGCTGAAGAATTTCCTGAATGATGGCAACATCTCATCACCTTGAAAGAGACCTGGCAAAAAAGATCATAAGCTTTAAACACCAGAATGCAGAGGCTGATATTAAAAATGAGAATAATATTTTCAAGGCCAAAGCAGCACCCTAGCCCTGGTGTTGGTGAGAGCTGATGGCTGTGGGGTTGTAACTCTGGAGTAGGGCACAGGCTGCCCATTTCTGGTGTCCAGGAGAAGCATGTCTTGAAGGGCCACTGGCACCTGGAGCTGGGCTTGTTTCCCCTTCCTCTTCCTCCTGTGGGATGAGAGAAAAAAAAATCCTTTCAGCTCAGAGGTCAGGGGCTCTATAAATGCCATGAATAGGCTGTTAGAGGTTATGAGAGATCAACAATTTCTCCCAAGCTGCCTGAATCCCTCAGGAAAGTCCATGATTTTTGAAAGCACATTCCATGTGCAGTGTCCCCAGCACTTTTAGGGATGAGCCCTGATTTACTCCCTGGCTTCAAACAGGAGACAATGGCACAAATGCTTTGGCAGAAGAGACCTCGGTGCTGCCACACCTGAACTCCACCTCTGTGATTTCCCAAGCATCCTGAGGGATTGGGATGTTGGATTGGGTGGGATTGGGGACCCTTGACCGCTCCTGTGGAATGCTGTAAATCCCAGAGGATCTGCAGAGCCCCAGGGAGACACCTCACCTGTGGGAGGGCTGAACTCAGAGCAGGGCAACCCTCCCACTACCAGCACATGTTGGGATCCCATGGCTCGGGAGCTTGGGATGAAACCAAACTGGCATCCTTTTCTCACCTGGAAGTGAGGAGAGGAGCAGCCATGGACCACATGTCAGGAGCTGCCCCAAATCCACCAACATGCCAACAGGGCTGGATTTTGGGATGGGTGTCTGGGCTGTAACACCAAGGGTTTGAGGGGTGCTTGGCAAAAGGATGAGGTGGATCAAGAGGAGGGAGGGTCCCAGGCTGCAATCCCTCCAGGCCTAACCTAATCACCATCGCTCTGCATTATTACCCTGCCTAACGTGGCATGCTTTTAAATAAAATATGCAAAGATTTCTCAAATTATTTCCCCGGGGCAAGTGCGTTTTCTATCTTTGCTCGTGCATGTTAATCTGAAAAATGCAAATTCCACACACACCCCCATCTGTTGGGGCTCGGCCATTTATTAACTTCTTTTTTTTAATGCAAACTGTTTCTTTCTTTTATATATATATATATATATGAAAAAGCAATGAGTTTTGTTATCTCTGCCCCTATTTTATTTCATTTAGAGAAAACAGGTTTTAATGGGTAAAAAAAAAAATGATAATAATAAAATGGCCCTGAGGTGCTGAGAATTACAACTCACTCAGCACCGGAGTTTTAATTGGAGATTGGTGTTGGGTAGGATTAGGGCAGCTAGAAGGCTGGGCCTGTTTTAAGAAGAAATGGTGATGTTCAGGGGACAAGATTTGCTTATTTATTTATCCAGGATGACTTTGATATTCAGGCCTGAGCCAACAGCACATCTCGAGAGACTGACAGCTTCCCTGCGGCTGCCTGGACTTTGGTGGCACTTCCCCAGGCTGCAGGGCCGTCCCTGTGCCCATCCTCTCCTGCCAGGGGGTGACAGTCCCAAACTCCCCAGAGCAGCACGTGGGCAGTGCCCTCATCTCCATCATTAGGTCTCCTTTGCAAAACCATTAAAAATATCAAATAAAAACAACCGCGGACAAAAAAAAAACAAAACAGGGGGAAGGAAGGAGGACCCCGGTGCCGCGTTTTCCCTGACAAGAACCTGATGTGACAGAGCTCGGCGTGCTGAGCATAATTGGCAGCCTCTGCCCAGGAGAGGCCATGGACAAAGTTGCTCCAGGACGTGAGGATGCCCCGGCCCCGAGCCCGCGGGTCCCCACGGCGGGGGGTGAGTGGGGACCGCGCTCCGGCACGGCCGCCGTGGGGAACATCAGCCTTCACCTGAGTAATGAGACAAAACCCAGGGAAAACACACATGAAAAGGAAGGGAAAGAGAAACTCTTAGGAAATAAGATCAAAGTCCTGCCTTCAAAAACGTTGTCCTGCAGCTACGAAGAAACCCAGATCGCCCTAATTGCGGCGGCCGCGCGCAGCGCTCGGCACAGTGCCGGAGTGGGGGACGGGCTGGGGGGGACCCCGAGGTCCCAGCACCCAGCTGGGAGGGGCAGGAACACAATGGGGATATGCTGGCCTTGCTGGTTTTATTTTTGGAGTACTCCTGGCCCATGGAGCTCAGCAGTGATGGTGCTGGGTGTGGGTACTCATGTGAAGGAGCAGAGGGAAGCTGCTGGCTTGGGACACATCACACATTGCACTTAATGCAATTGTATTAAATAAAACTGTATTAATATTTATTATATAAATACAGTATTTTATTAATATTGTTCCCACTAGACATTTGAAAGAGAAACATTGGATAAACTGATGGCCAGCTGCTTGGACACAGACTGTTGGTTTATGCAGGGCAAATGGTTACAGAAAAGGAGCTGCACTGGAGAAGAAATGTCTCTCTTTTGGAAAACTGAAAAGAAACTCTGGAACTGAGGCTCTCCCAGAGCAACTTCTGGAAGAAGCAATGGACCAGAGGGAACTCCAATCATGGAGTGTTGTGGGCCAAGGGAAGCCCAAGTGTGCTGGGTGCTCTGGGCACAGCAGAGTCACTGTCCTGGGCCAGCCCTTGCCAACCCCCCCTTTATTGCCATGTTCTGGGCACAGAGTGGCTCTGCAGGCAGACACTGCTGCCTTTCCATGGGGCTGGTGCAGGGGGATGAGCCAGCAGCTTTGCCTCCTCTCACCCATTTTCAGCAGTTGCTCCCCACCCTTCTCTCCACCATGGTCCCACAGCACCCAGGTCCAGCACCCTGACAGCTGAGGGGACAAGGGGGGCTGGGAGTCACAGCCTCAACCCAGCCTGACCCCTGTAATGGGTGCAGAGCACCCGGGTCCCCACCACGATGCAGGGAAGCAGCTGGCTGGCCCTTTAAAGCCTTTTTTTTTTCCTCTCTTGTTAAAAGATGTCTGGGAGGGGAGCTGCCAATCTGAAAAATGATCCTTCCTTTTTTCCATTTTCTTCCTTCTCTCCTTCTAGCTCATGCTCATCTGTTCAGGTGAACCGCAGGCACATTCATTAAATCTCTGTCTTTGACACCTCAGCTGCTTTGGAGCCCTGGGCTGCTCTTTCTCTTTTCTTTCCATGTTTTTTTCCTGTTCCCCATCTCTGAGCCCGCCTGATCAGCACACTAAGGCAGCGAGGAGAGCGAGCTGCAGAATCGTTAACAAAGCACAACTCTGCTGGTGAGGTGCTGAGTAGCCGGTTTTGGGGAGGGTGCTGGGGGCACCCACTGTCCCTGCTCATGGACAGGGAGCACCAGGGCACTGTGAGGTGCCACTGCTGGCACTGGGGTGGCACAGAGGGACATGAGCATGGTGACAGCACAGCCTGCACACAGCTAGAGCCCCAGGGCTGCGGCCAGCAGCCAAGGGCTTGGCTCGCTCCACTGTCCTCAGTCCCACTAAATCCCCTGTTACTCCATGCAGGAATGCCTTCCATGCTGCCCAGCCCCCTGGGTTCCCCAAATCTTCCCAGGGCTCACCCCCATGCACCCATTCCTTGCCTGTCCCATAGGTTCCATCCTGATAGGGAGGCACCGATGGCTCATCTTGCCACAGATTTGCTGCTTGGCCAAGAGGGACAGAGCCCTTCTCCAGCAGCTGCCTCTGGATCAGCTTCTGATGCTGAGTGGGGCTGGAGGAAAGAGATAACCCAGCCCAGCTGCTGCCAGGAAGGATTTGGCCTTGGCTGTGCTGGCCCCTGGCCGGGTACCTGCTGACTGCTCCCAGCCTGGAAGCCCCAGCACGGAGCAGTGAAGGGAGTGGGGGATGAGATTCTCCCCGTGGCCTCTGCCCGTGGGTTCAGGACAAAGGGGCAGGAGCAGAAAGGATCCCTTTGGTAGAGGCAGAGCCCTGGAAAAGAGGAGGAGGGCAGAAGGACTGGGGCTGGACCCAGCAGCTCAGGAAAGCACGTGTCTGAGTCCCAGTTCTCTCTGGGATGCACCCAGGGCAGGGCAGTGTGTCCTACGGGAAGGGACAGCCTGGTGTGGGGAACGGGGCCGAGCAGTGAGTGGCTCCAGGAGGCTCAGCAGGACTGGGGCTGCAAAGCTGCGAATTCCTGCAGAGTTTTGTTAGCGGGATCGGCGCACAGCCTGGTGCCCTGCTCCGAATTAATTATCCGCTGACACGATTTCGCTTCTTTCCCTTTGTGTTATTTTAATTAACAGAGATCTCCTCCAAGCAAGCCAGCTGTCATGTAAATTGTAAAACTGTCAGCATGTACAGGAACTTAACAGGGACTGGAAGAAAGCCTTGCACAAAGGGATGTGCTACTTTCCCTTTTTGGTTTTCCTTTTCTTTTTTTTAAAATCTGGCACATTTGTAAAGTTTAAAAAAAGTGTGAAGACTAGGGTGGGGCAACAGATGGAGAAAGCCCAGCTTTTACTTTAGATCCATTTCTTGAGGCCGAAGTGCAAGACAGAGGTGTTCTTAAGTACTTTGGATCAGGATTGTTTCCTTGCACATCCCTGTAGCCTGGGCATTCCTCCCAGCTCCCCTCCCCTCCATCCACACAGGCTGCAGGTGGAATGAAACCTACCATGGGAAGGACTCAGCATTAAGCTGGGCAAAAAGAGACATCCATGGCTTTGATACACTTAATCTTGTCCCTGTCCATTGCAGATTTCACCCACATTCATCCTGAGCTTGATGAACGCCAGCTGAAGGGCTGGCTCCAGCTCTATTCCTGCATCACCTAGGCTTGAGATTTTTACCTATGAGCTGAAATCAGCCAGTTCTTCCCAAGATCAGACTCTGCAAACAAGCAAAACAGTGTTAATGGGCCCCATATGTCTTTGGTTAAAAGCTGCTCCAGCAGCAAGAGCAGCAGATGCAGAATGGAGCCCGCGGAGCCGGAGGTACGGCGGGAGTTCACACGAGGATACTCCGTGGACATCCCATCTCCCCTGAACGCCAGCAGAAATCTGTGGTAACCCTGCAGCAATCAATTAATAAATGTTTAGGCAAGTCAATGAAGGTTAGCAAGGCCCCAGCACAACGGGAAGCTCAGGGAGGACAGTGGGAAGTGGAGATGCTCCGGAGCAGTGGATGGCAGTAGGACACCAAGGAAAGATGTGCCAGGGCAGCCAGGGGTCTCTGCACTTGGTGGGACCTCACAAGGCTGTGGGGCAGGAGGGTTGCTCACCAAACCTGCAGAGGCACCCCCATTTTTGTAAGTGATTATATGCTTTTCTCCCTACCTGATTTCTGGGAGAAGATCAACAGCCTGAGAAGGGCCTGGATTTTCTACAGTGTGATTTTCAGTGCATGTCTCGTCCTTACAATCTACAGATCTGGGCTATGTCAGGATGAGGACTGATCTTAATTCCATTTCTTCCCTTCCTCACCACAAATGTTTTTTGTTGCCCTTTAAGAACAAAGCAAAAGGATTCGAAAATACATTCCGGTAAAGAAGGATGGATTTTCTTTCCCAGCAGCAGCAGCCAGGGATAAAAGCCTGCAGACAGCTGAGCAAGCTACAGCATCACAGCCCAAATGCTGAGCTTATCCGATGAGCACAGCCGGGCTGTGAGGGCTCCAGCCTGATGCTGAGGGTTCCACAATGAGGCCAGGGGCTGGGATATGCCAATCCCATATGGAGGTTCCCTCTCAGCCCCCTTTGCATGCCAGGCATGCTGCTTGTCCACTGAAACAAATGACCTTGAGCAGCGCTGCGGGTCAATAAAATAATTTGCTAACTGATCCATCTTCTGTGGCAAACAGATGAATCAACTCCAGCTCCCTGGGCTGTTTTATGTACGGATGGGAGAGCTGTGAAGTTAAAATAACGTGTGTGTGGCTGCATCCATCTCCGTGCAATGAAAGGATGGCTCCGAGTGAATAAAGTTGTGTATTTCTAGATGGGGAAAAACCATCTCTGCATCTCCTGACACTTGACTTGGTGAGGTGGGTGCTGTTCCCCAGGCCACACTCTGCCTTAGCGGAGCACTGTGTCCCCTTGTTCCTGCTCTCCACACGTCTCCTCCAGCAGCTCTGCTGCCCTGATAAGTTCCTGATGGCCCCTCCTGGGCTTCAGCTCCCAGACAGCCCTTGGCCATCCTGTCCTTGCTGCCACCTCATTTCTCCACAAGGAATGGACCAAAGACTCCAGTTCCAACAAAAGGGACTCACAGCCGGGGGCTGGGGTACAGTGGGAGGCACACTTGGTTTTTACCAGTCTCCAGTGCAGCTAAGCACTAAAAGCAATTAAGAAATGACCATTTCCATCCTGGCAACACAACCTGCAGCAGCATTGGCAGAGGGTGGGCAGAAGCTGGAGCCACCAGAGCTGGTGCACACGGCCGGGCTGCATCTGTCGGAGAGCACAGCAAACTGGGGCACTCCGAGGGAGCAGAAAGGCCCCGAGGCAGCCTGTGCTCACTGAGCCCCTAATCACAGCGAGGTGATTAATGCCCTTCTGCTCCCGTGCGCCGCTGCTCTGTTCCGTGCTCCCCTCGCTCAGCTCTGCTGCCTCGCCTGGTCCCACACCGGCGGGCACCAGGCACTTGGCTTTGCAGGGGTGGGGCTCAGTTCCCCTGGTGCTGAAAGCAGGGATGGAGCTGGAGGTGGTGGAAAAGGGCAGGGCAGAGGAAAATCAAGGGTTCATCTTTGGCCATGATAGTCTGTGAGTTAATGTCTGTTCTCGGGAGAGGGTTTTTATCACCTTTTCTCCCAGAGCTTCACAGCACTGTGTCTGTCAAGGGCCAGCATATTTCAGGAATCCCAGGGCTGACATTCAGACCTGGCTCGTGCCTCATGCAGCCTTGGACAGGCTGGAACTGGCCCATATCCACCTCTTTGTAGGTCAATATGCTGCAAGCTTTGCTGTTGGTTTTAGGCTGGTGCAATGAAAGCAGAGTCTGGTAGCAGGAGACAGCCCAGATTTAAGCTCAGGGCCTCCCCAGGGAGTGGCATCCCAGGTTTCAGCTTGGGTTAAAAATTCTCTGTGCCCCGCTGCTCCAAATGCTTATTTTTCAAATTCTTTATTAAAATTCTGGTACAAACACTATTTTGTAGGAGGTTCCTGCAGTCCTTGCAAGCAGGAGGAGGGTACTGCTGAGTTCCTCATGCCAGACACAAGCCTGGTGCCCAAACTCCTCCTCTGACAGCTGGAGCACAGAGCTGGAAGCAGAAAGGGGGAGTCCTGGAGCCCAGCACTTGCTGATCTCAACACTGCATTCTGCTGCAGGATGGGCACCTTCCTGGGGGATGCAGGTGGAATTGTCCCATCTACTCTCCCATAGTGGGGTGGATTACCTGGCCATGCTCCTCTGGCTTCTCCCCACAGGTTAACAGGGTTAGGCACAGCTCAGCCAGGTCAGGCTCAGTTCAGCCAGGTTAGGCACAGCCCAGCAGCAGCAAATGTCAGTGAGCAGGAACAAGCGGCCGTGCTCATTCCCAGGAGGAGAGAGGTCACGGTTTGCCTGTCCCAGAGGTTAACAAACCCTGCACAGCCACCCTAAGGGCACAGGAGCTGCTACAGCTGAACACCAGAGATAAAAGAGCTGCTCAGAGGAGTCAGAAAAATGGGGTCCCTTCCACAGGGCCACAGGAAAGACCTCGTGCCCCAGCAGCGTCACACCGTGCTCCTCTTCCTTGGCCATGTACGGGGGTAAAACTCGCTGCGCCCCGGCATTGCTGCAGGGCACTTCCTGCGAGCCATTAAAGCACGTTGGGTAATTAATACCTTCCATGCATGAGGAAGAATGAAAGGCAGGTGGGAGGAGGAGGGGAGCAAGGAGGAGGCAACTCCATTTTGAAGGCTGTCGGGGTGGTTTTCCCTTGGTGAGTTGTTATAATTTGGAGGCTCCTGCACGCTGCAGCGTTCACACCTCTCAGACATTATTCACAGCCTGATTCCAGCCAGCATAACGGTGCTGTCAGACTATGCAGGATCCATGCTGCCTGCTGGAGCAGCTCTCTTCCTCCTCATCCCTTGGGACCACTGCAGGATGAGCTGAGGCTGCCCCACAACTCCAGGTTCAGCACCCAGCCAGCTTCTCCAAACCCCCTCCATAGCTGTGAGTTACAGGAAAGACCTCTCTGTTCTAAAGTAAGCTCCATTTCAGCACCTTAAATGCAGTTTCTTAACAAACAAAATGTTTATTTTCTGAATAATAATAATAATAATTTTAAAAAAGGAATTCCAGCCTTGGGGCATGTGGTGGGATGGCTGCAAGCTCATTGGAGCATGTGTCCATTACCATCCACGCTCCAGACCCTGGCGCTTTATTCCAGGAGAGTGACTGACAGACCCTGATCGATGCTGATTTGGGTCTTAAATAAACACACTGGCCCTGGTTTGCTGGGAAGAGTGAGGTGTCGGCCTCTGGCTGACAGGCAGAGAGAGGCAAACTTCCCCAAATGGGCATTTCTTAGCAATATTTCCCTTTTTTTGGAATTTTTTTCCCTTCTCTCAGCACTATGTCATGGGAGCCAAGCAGAAGCTGGGATAGGAAAGTAAGGAAGGTTTCAGAACAGAGTTATTTTGCATTTTTACTCCTTTAACTTTCATCTCTGTAAACACAGAAAGAATGAAAAATAGAGTTCAAACATTCAAACAGAATTTTGCTGCTAAGAGCCACTGGATCTCACTGGTGCCTGATCAGACCATCAAGCAGGGAAAGGTGCTTCACTGCTGACAGCTGCTGTCAAGAGAAAAGCCCTTTGATAATTTGCTGAGCTGTGGCAATTCACATCTGCAAGAGCTGTAGAGCTCCAAGGAACCCCAAGCTTCTTGGAAATGTTTTTCACCAGCATCATATAGGTCTTAAAATTACTGGAAATGGCACTTGAGAGTTGAGTGACTCAGGCTGCTACAGTTTGGAAAATATCACTCAGGTCATTTTTCTCACCCTTTGAGCATGATTTTGTCAAATTCAACACTTCCCCAATGTCCATTTCTCCTTTACTGTCATGTCAGGCATCAATATTAAAACAGCAGCAGAAAAAGTTTGCTGCTGCAACACCCCAAACACTTCTGTGCACCCATGTTCTGGTGCTGACCCTGTGGGGTGACTGTTATCTCCTCATCTCTGACCCTGCGTGCCAGCAGATTCCAGCCTGGGCAGAGATGAAGGTCACAAGTTACTGAGCCAATCTGGGAAAGAAATTCCAGGAGAGCAGATCTGGATTGTTTTAATTAAAGGAAAGAGGCAGCGGAGGGAGGGCAGAGCAACAATCGAGCAATCAAACAACATTTTTCCCTCGTGAAGATGAACAGTTTGAGGTAGGATTAAGAGGGCTGAAATTAAATGTAGACGTTGGGTGATTGACAAATAAAGGGCACTTTCCTTTAATTTAAATATGCTCCTAGTTTGTGCAGAATATGTTAATTTATACATTGCCTAAATAGCCAGTAGCTATTGTCTGTAAAACCACATCAGATCAGGGCAGCAGGGCAGTTAATGTACTGGCTGGATGTTATGGCTGGTCAGTGAAGCGATCCGAGCTTCCTTCCACTGGCTCCCAACCCCTAAATGGAATAGCTGAGCTGTAAAAAACTGCCAGGGGCATAAACTGAAGTTCATTCTGTCAGCCTTCAATAGGACAAGGCTCTCCTTCCCACAAGGACCCGTCCAGACCCTCAGCTCCAGCCCAGCTCCTGCTCCTCTGTGACCCCAGCACTGTTCCCCTTCCACAGGAGAGCCCCCCAAGCCCCTGTTCTCTCCCCTGGGATGATTTCTTGGGGAACATACAGCCCATCCCAGGAGCTGTTCACAGCTTTACAGCACCTTCCTCTGACCCTGTGCTACCCCCATGCCTCAGTTTCCCTGGCTGCAGGCTCTCCCAGACCCTCCAGCCCAGTTCTCCCGGGACTTTGGTCACATCTCCTGTCTCCCAAAGTCCCATGGCAGCTCTTAGCCTCTCCAAAAAGTCCTACTCTGCTCCTGCCTTGCCATGACCTGCCCTGGGATTCTCAGCTGGGCCTCCTGAGCAACCTTGGGACCCCAGCTGGATTTTTAACTGTGACATTGTGACATTTGGCAGCCTCTGTTCCAAACAGGTCCCGACTGTGATCCATCCATGCCTGACCTGCCTCTTCCTCTGCCTTCATGTGTAGCCACGACTTGGTCTGGTCTCTGGAGCAATTTTTAATGCAGAGAGGCTTCTAATTAACAGGATTCTGAAGTTAATTAAAACAATCTCATTTAGATCTCTCCATGAGTGCTCACAAGGGCAATGCTGCTTCCCTGGGCTCCTTGGAAGCCTCTGCTCACCTCACAAATCACACCCCAGGGGATGTTGTGTCTTCAGGAAAGGGTCTGGGGTGTCACTTTAAAGGCTGCCAGGTCCTGGAGCACGTTTGTCCAAAGGACCAAAGGACTAGCATGGAAGCCCAGACTCCATGGACACCAGGGCCATGCTCCAGCCTTCCTGGGTCCCCCATTCCCTTCTGGGACAAAGCTGCTGTCTCCATAGGTGACTCCTAAGGAGAAACTCTTGTCTCCCGTGTCAGTCCAAAACCAGTAACATTACAGACCCATCTTGTTCAAGAAAGGTCCATCCTCTGCATTCCCAATGCATTCCCAAAGATCAGTTTGGATTAAGTTTAGAGTGATATGATAAGTAGTAATAATACTGCTGCCTTGCCCCTAATTATTTTCAATATAATTACGTACCCTCAAGAAACCTTTTAAATAGCACACTCTTCTCAGTGCTCCGGTCCAAGGGATTCATTTGTCTCAGGAAAGAAATATTCTTGGGGCTGAATCCTTCATTAGTTTTTCCTGGAGAGACTCCTGCTGAAGTCAGTGGGGTATGTGTGTCCCACTGGAGGATGTGGGGCTGTGCCTGCCTGGGCAGTGCCCACCACAGGAAGATTTTACAAGCCCCTTGGAATTTGGTTTCTTAGCAGCACAAAACATTTGGAAGGGAAAAAAATCCTGGAAGTATTTCCAAAAATACTTTTGGAAGGTATTAGTGAAAGACTCTGAATTCCACTGGCTTTTATCAGCTTCTTATGCTTCCTTCTCTTGTGTTTTAATCCCACACAAGTGCTGCAGCTTTGGTGTGTGAAGGGAAAAAGAGGGAAGACACTCAGAGTCTGGGATCATACTGTGTGAGCAGGTGCAAATCAAAAGTGTATAACCTTCACAGCACTGTGGTGCCCTGTCCCACCTGGAGATCAAAACTGGGAAGGAACAGCAAGGCCAGAGTGTTTGGAAGGAAGGAGTTAAATGCATACATTGAATTATTTATGCAATCTGTTTTCAGGTGGTCCACTGTTTTTCTGAGCAAATTGACTTTGAGTAAAAAGTGTGCTCAGTTGGGATCTTGTCTGTGGCACCCACATGGAATTCCCTGTAAAAAAAAGATGTCCTTGGTTGGATTCTCCACTGCCCCAGTTACCTGCTGCCCTCCTGTCCCATGTCTGGCAGCACATTCAGGGTCTGGGACTCCCCTGTGCATGCCCACAGATGTAGGATGGGATTTCTGTACCTACCCCCAGCCCCAGGACAGGATCCCAGCTCAAATCTATCCTGATGTGTTCCCACTTTCTATGTTCAAACCTAAGGTATGATCAAAGCAGGGTTCAGTTTGTGGGATTTCAGCCATTCACAGTCTTTTAAAGATGAAAAACCTATATCAATAAATGCTTTCCTATGATCCTATTTTATTTACATGCTGGCACAGTGGCTGTGAGTCCATTTCAATTTTCATCCTGCAGAGACTCTTTTGTGCCTTATAGGGTGTCCTGAGGACTCCCTTGGATTTAGGGGTTATTCCTGGTGGATGAAGCATCTGTGTAAATCAACACCTGCTTGACCCCTAGACCAAGGAACAGCACCTGTGGCATCCCCAGTCTGCATCTCTGAAATCCTTTGGGGAAAGGGAGGACTCTAACTGGGAAGTGAGAGCCCAGCCCATCCCTCTCTGTGCATTCCCACACACCTGCATTCCAGACTGTCCCTTCTGTGCACCAGTGTCTGAAAACCATGGATGGCTTTCCAAGGAAATTTCCTCACTGAAACAGTTAATGAGGATTGATCCCATCCCCCAGCTCTCTCCCCCCAGCTCGCCACCCCTCTGAAAAAAAATCAGAATAATAATTAAAAGATGCCTAGAAACGCTCTTGGAAGAGCATAAATTCTGAAGATGAAAGTAAATGATTAAAATAATTAAATACTTCAAGTTGACAAGCAGAAGCAGAATCTTGCCAACGGACATTTGTCGGTAATTAGTTAATTAATCCTAACACAAATTATAAGCCATAACAAACCAGTCAGGCTGAACACAGCCGGCTGTTCGGAATTAAACTTAGGAAAAGAGGGAGTGAGAGAAAGAAGAAAGAAAAGTTTGGAGATTCTTGCAGATCTGAGGGAAGATGCTGTGCAGGAGCTGGTGTCCCTCTGGGAAGGGCAGCCAGGACAGAGGTAGGAGTTGGGGCAGAACAGAGCTGTGTTCCCACCTGGCAGGAGCACAGTGGGGTGGGATGCATGAAATAGGCAATACACAGTGGGATTTGGGATTTCCACCCTTTTTCTGAGAGTAAACTCAGCACAAAAGCTTCCCAGCTCTGTTTGCCATCCAGCACTGGTATCAGTGCTCACTTGAGAACATCCTTCCCATGGGAATGAGCTGGTGTGGGCAGGTCCTTCAGGTCCACAGGCAAGTGGTGGCATTAATCCAGAGGTTTCTGGAAGATGCACAGACCAGCTCTGTGAAGGGCTCAATCCTGGGGTGTTTGGAGGGCAGCTGGTTTGCAGCTGCCCATTAACACCCTGAAAGTGTTTCTAGGACAGGCTGGAAAAGCAGGGTCAGTGTTTGGGAGCTGGGTCCTGCCAGGGAAACTCGGTGCAAATGACACCGGGAGACGTGTGTGGTCAGCAGGGACCCAGCATGAGCCTGATGCCATCCAAAGCTGGGAAGCTGGGGAAGACAGAGCCTTTGTGTGATGGGAAGAGGTTAATGAGCTGCAGGCTGGTTTCTCACCTCCAGTCACCTTGGCTCAGGTCCAATTTTCAGCCCTAGATTGAGTGAGGTTGGTGATCTACAGGCACAACCCGGTGACTGACAGCTCATCTGTGGCTGCACTGCTGTGTTCACACGTCCAGCCAGGGTTGGGGAGGAACTGAAGGGTCAGGCTTTCCCCTTCCTCCAGCAAAAAAAAGCTCTGGAGTAGCCAGAGTTGGTGTACTGACAGGAGAGGACCTGCACATCATGGGGACACTGCTGGGTGACAGACTGGGCCAAATGACAGCTGGCAATGCAGCTTAAGTGAGAAATGGGACATACAGGTTGCAAATGGGCTTTTAACAGCATGGAAAAGGAGGCACGAAATGTTTTGAAAGAATAAACAGATATCAGGGAAGTGTGACTATCCCACAGATCTCACGTTATTGGAGGAGTTGGTGATGTGCCACGTCTGGGCACGCATCATGTGAGGGGAAGTACAAACATGTGAGTACACATGACCATCTCCTGATGTGATTTACAAGCAGAGATTTACAAGACAATGAGAATTAACAGGGAAGAAATGCAAGGCCCATCTCTTTTGGCCCAAACTCCCTGAGTTGCCTGCACAGTGGGTTCCTATTTTCCATCAAACCCATCCAGAGCTCTGCTGGAGAGAAAGTTTCATCCGCATGTGCGTGAGCATGTGTACGCGTGTGTTCTAAGTGTTTTGCATTATGTGAGCTCTGACCTTCAGAGGGGAACAGAAGGAATATTTTCCACCCTCAGGCTAGAGTTGTCAGTGAAATGTCTGTCTTCCTTAATAATTTCAATCCGGGTGACAGGGGACAGGGCATTTTGCTCTGAACGAACGTACTGTAAAAACTGTCAGATAGAATTTGTCTCAAGAAGCAACATTTCTATCCATTCGGGGTCATAATTACAAGCATCTTATGACCTGTGGAGCAGCACATTTTTCTCAACTGAAAAAAAAAAGGAGTCCTAAAATAGGTGGTTTGGTCTTCTGCAGAGCTTTGGATTGAACCTAAATGGAATCTAACAGACAATGGTGATCTGCAGCAGAATGCTTTCTTCGTGTTTGCTGGCTGCTTTTTTAAATCCAGAACAAACTGTGCACTGAAGTGACGTAGCAGAAAAGAGGGATAGAAATTGCCATTCACTGGGCTGGAGTAATGGCCTATTTCTCCTATATCCTGTCTCCTAACTGCCTGCCTCTCAGAATTTCCTCCACACTGACACTAGCCAGCGTCTTGTTAATGAACTGAATAAGTAACTAAATGGGTGATTAACCAAATGAGCATGACGATAATTTGATTGCACTTTCCCCACTTTTCAAGCACAGGAAATAGTAAGAAAAGAAATAATTCAGTGACCAGCAGGAATTCAAACAGTACAGAGCTAGAGGAATTGGGGGAAGATTTGACTAGATGTGGCTGTCAATAAATCCCCCACAGCATTGCAGAAATCTCTGGCTAAATATTTAGATTTCTTGATTTTTGCCTCCACACAGGAGAAAAAAACCTATTCATTGTTTTGAAGCAGCTTTTATGATTTGATTTTATAATTAGCAACAATCATGAAATTGATCATCCTGCTGTTATGTGCAGTTATGAGTCACACACAACTCAATGCTGGACATAATTTTGGGGTCACCAGCCTGGGTTTGTGTAGCAGAGCCTGCAGTGCCTGCTGCTTTCCCACCTCACTGAGGTCTGAATGACAAATCAGACTGGGAGAGGGAACTCAAAGCCACCACAGTGGGGAGATGGTCTGCAGTGCTGGGGAGGGAGAAATGTGAAAACTGAGAAATAACACCCTGTCCTTGGCATTCCAGCTGCCCACAGTGGATAATCCTCTTCCCCACCCCAAGCAGGCCATGACAGAAGCACAGGGAAGGAGCATCCAGCAGAGGAGCAGGGCCACAGCTGGACCCTGCAACGCTCTCACCCGCAAAATCAATCCTGCCAGAGATACAAACGCTAATCAGGTGTTGGCAGGGCAGGTTACAATCCATTTTCACCTGCACACTCTGATGGATGCCCTGTTCTTGCCTTCACAGGTGGAGGGAAAACACTCTGCAGTGGGCGTGGGAGTGAGGAGCAGAGCAGCTCTGGGAGGCAGAGGGATGCCTGTAGGATTTGTGGAACCAGGCACTGACATTCCCAAAACATTTGCCAAGAATGAGGACCCTTGGAAGGAGTTTTGCTGGTGAGGGCAAGGAGAAGAGTGTCTGCACACTGATGTTAGCCTGGGAAACGTATGGAGGGAAATGGGGCACCCCAAGGTCAGAACAATCCCTCTGCAGTGCTGCTGTGCCCCTGAAAGCAAACACTGAAGGGAGATGCCGACAGCCTGCTCTACATGCTGGGAGAGCCAAGCTCAGGATTTAAATCCCGTTGTTATTAATTATCCACATTACAGGCACACCTGGAAACATCTGGGTGGAAGTGTGCAAGACTGGAAGAGACTTGGAGCAACCTGGTAGTGGAGAAGGTATCTCTGGGTGGGTGAGGTGGGGCCATCTTTCCTACTGTGAGAAGAGTGAGCTCAGTGAAGGACAAGAGGAATTGGCCTCAAGCTGAGGCAGAGGAGATTCACATTAGATATTTTTAAAAATTTTCACTGTTTGCATGGTCACACATTGGAACAGGCTGCCTGGGGAGGTGCTGGAGTCACTGTCCCTGGAGGTGTCCGGGGACACCAGCTCTGGAGCTGGGTGATGTGGCTCCAGAGGCAATGCTGGTTGAGGGGCTGAATGATCTTAAATCCAAACTTGATGATTCCATGAAAATCTTATGTGGCTGCAGAACTTGGGGGCATGGTTTAGTGGAGGGCAGTGCTGGGCTGAGGGTGACCTTGGAGGTCTTTTCCAGCATCAGTGCCTTATTCAGCCACGTTGTGTCTCTGGGATCTTTTCCACATTTAACCATCCCGTTATTCTATAGAGATGGAGCTCAACCCCTCAGATTTGAGGGGCCCCATCCTTTTCCACATTTAACCATCCTGTTATTCCAAAGGGATGGATCTCAACCCCTTCAGGTTTGAGGCCACCCTGTCCTTTTCCACCTTGAACCATCCCACAATTCCAAAGGGATGGATCTCAACCCCTTCAGGTTTGAGGCCACCCTCTCCTTTTCCACCTTTACCCACCCCGTTATTCCATAGGGATGGATCTCAACCCCTTCAGATTTGATGCCACCCCATCCTTTTCCACATTTAATCATCCCATTATTCCATAGGGATGGATCTCAACCCCTCAGATTTGAGGGGCCCCGTCCTTTTCCACATTTAACCATCCCGTTATTTCATAGGAATGGAACTCAACCTCTCAGATTCAAGGCCACCCTGTCCTTTTCCACATTTAACCATCCCCTTATTCCAAAGGGATGGATCTCAACCCCTTCAGATTTGAGGCCACCTTGTCCTTTTCCACATTTACCCATCCCATTATTCCAAAGGG
Organism: Chloebia gouldiae; assembly: GCA_003676055.1. Classification (NCBI taxonomy): domain Eukaryota; kingdom Metazoa; phylum Chordata; class Aves; order Passeriformes; family Passeridae; genus Chloebia; species Chloebia gouldiae. The sequence goes on along the minus strand of QUSF01000067.1, from coordinate 702,556 downwards.
ATGGATCTCAACCCTTCAGATTTGATGCCACCGTCCTTTTCCACCTTTCCCCACCCTGTTATTCCAAAGGGATGGATCTCAACCCATTTAGATCTGAGGTCACCCTGTCCTTTTCCACCTTTACCCACCCTGTTATTCCATAGGGCCGGATCTCCCCCCTCAGATCCAAAGCCACCCGTCCTTTTCCACCGTTCCGCACCCCGTTATTCCAAAGGGATGGATCTCAACCCCCTCAGATCCGGGTCCACCGTGTTCTTTTTTCCACCGTTCCGCACCCCGTTATTCCATAGGGGTGGATCTCAACCCCCTCAGATCCGAGTCCACCCTGTCCTTTTCCACCGTTCCGCACCCCGTTATTCCATAGGGATGGATCTCAACCCCCTCAGATCCGAAGCCACCCGTCCTTTTCCACATTTAACCATCCCGTTATTCCATAGGGATGGA